>JAVXUO010000100.1:0-65857 GCA_033065855.1 Escallonia rubra | reverse complement strand
AAGGTAACCTTTAGCTATGGAATTGCTTCCGTGTCTAAAAGTTCGTCGCAAAAACCCCTTTCGTTGTAGTGAACCAACATAACAATATCCTGATACCGTCTCAAACTTCCCCAGCCAACTCTTTATATAACTCAGAGTCCCAGAATTATCGCCCATCATCAATCCCTCCTGCTCATTTAATACCTACCAACACCAGAACTTTTCTACACTTGCACACAAAACATGAATCCACAAACCCAATCAGAAATAAATGACCTCACAGCGAAGATTGATCGACTTAATTTTTCTCTTGAACCGTTAGAATTAGAATCAGACACAAACCTAACAAGCCCCAACCACAACCTCACCCAAGTTGGAAAAATCATTAGGGCCAAACCACTCAATAGAAATAGAATCCAAATATCATACTTAAAGCTTGGAACCCCCCACACGGTGTCAAGATAAAGGAGCATGACATCAAGCTTGTTTTCACCTTCAACACTGATAAAGATATGCAAATAATTGTCAAAAATCAGTCGTGGTCAATAATGGGCTGTCATATGGTGATGCAGGAATGGCCATCAGACGTGGCTATCCAAGAAATTCCATTGTTCACCTCACCGTTCTGGTTAAGAATATGTGCTCTACTTCCAAATAGAATGACACGAAACAATGCCATTAAAATAGGATAAAAAATCGGGAACCTTCTTCATATAGAGACCTCGAATGAAAGAAAAATAGGGGAAACAGGATTCATGAGACTCAAAATTGATCTGAAAATTGGAAAGGCAATACCAAAGAGTTTTTCCCTGAAGAGGGAATGAGCACATGATCTATGGATTAACTCATGTAAGAGAGACTCCCATATCTTTGCTTTGATTGTAACCACCTCGGCCATTTGAAGAAATGGTGCCACAGAACCCCTAGCCCCACTGTCAATTGGTTACAAGCTAGCTCAGTGAGACCTTACACCCCATGGATCAGAGTGTCTTTCAATAGGGACTGTCCCCAAACCCAAATCCCACAAAACATAACCAAATTCTTCCCTAGAAGACTACTCCAAAAAACAAGAATCAACAAACAACACTAGAGGTAGGTGAGGCACAACATCCAACACAACAGATCCCTATCAGAGAACTACCCACAAAACCAGAGGCAATCAATTCACTTATCCTTTTATCCTTGAGCCCTCATTTAACATTAGGCCCCACTCGGCCAAAAAATCACCCATAAGTCCATATCACAAACCAAATCCATCTGAAAAATAGCCTGACAGCATAAGGAACGATGCCAGAAATTCCCAACCGAACAAAAATCCAACAAAAACCAAACCAAACAAAGAAACCAAAGCAACCCGAGGCAAAACCTGGCACCAACCATCTACCATCTCAGATACATAATACGAACCCAACGCATCCCCAATAGCGTTTTCTCTTGCATCATAAAAAATCAAGAAATCCAAACTGTAATCATACAATCTCAAATATCTGAAACCAGCTCAAACCAAACCGAACACCTGAAAAGAAAACTAATTCAATACTGAAATCCAACGACCCAGAAAAATTGAAATACACCCCAGAACAAAAATTTCCCACCCTAGGACAAAAAACACTTTCAAGTATTTAATGACCCCCCTTCTCCAAAACCAAACTTGTGGACAACACAAAGACCTTTAAGACGCCACCCCAACCTCAAACAACAAGCACAGCTCTAGAGACAATCGTAAAACCCCAGTAACTTCAACGAAGAATCTCTGACCCTACTCTCATCCCAAGTGGAAGGAGGTGATCCCCTTCGACAAACCGCACCGTGTCATTTCTCTCTAGCAATTGCCAAAGGCTCGGAATGATGAAAAAGCTCTGAGCCTTACACCTCATTTTTCTTGTGTTCCCTTCTAAAATTTTCTTTTTCTCGAAAACCAAAGTCTTTTCTGATCTTATAATCTCTATTCTTTATGCTCTCCATTACGATCATAACCATATTGTTGCACCCGTCAAAATTCGACGGTCTATGCCTAGCGTGAAAGCTAGGAGTGGACCCCGAAATCATATCAGCAAATGCAAACTCAATTAATGCATTAGTGTTCTTTAACCCTCCCTCATTCCCGTGGATGATATATGCAGTCTGTGGACCGCCTTACAAACAATCCAAACCAGCTTTATGGGACTCTCTCTCCAAAATAGTTGATTCCTTTACAGGCCCCTGCTTGGAATAGGGGACTACAATGAAGTGATAGCATCAAAGGAAACAAAGGGGGAAGACCTTTTGCATCCACTTCCTTTAGGGGATTACAATTAGTGATCAATGGGAAAGATTTGATTAGACCTAGGATTCTTTGAAAACCCCTACTTCTTAGAGCAATAAGCGACCCCTAATAGCCAACATCAGAAAAAGAACTGATAAGGGGCTCATAAACATCCAATGGCGCTTGTTATTTCTCATGGCTTCGATCAAGCATCTCTTAGCTCACCAAACAGATCATAACCCAATTTTTCTCCACAATAGAAAAACCAATGAACCCAAAGCCCTTCAAGTTTTTGGCATGATGGAAAGGAGGAAAGTCCAACCATTTTATAGTTAAAATACATGGAAGATCTTCATCAGAGGTTCACATCAATTTAAGCTATGCCAGAAAATAAAAAATAAGAGGAAAGCACTAAAAGCATGGAACAAATCACGTTTTGGTCATGTTCAAAAGAAAATCAAGCACTAACTGAAGTTGGACCAACCCCAACAAACCAACCCAACACCAGCAACATTGAGTACGAAAACAACAGTTAGACTTAATTGGACGAGGAACTAGAAAGATAAGAAACTTTGTGGCAGGATAAGTCAAGGCACAAAAGGATCCTCGAAGGAGACCTAAACATGCGCTTGTTTTATCTAACTACTATCATTCGAAGAAGAAGAAATATGATTGAATTAATCAAAAACACAGAAGGAGAGTGGATCATAGGGAGAAAGCAAATAAGAAATTGCTTCAATGATCGTTTCAAACACATTTTCCCAACCTCAAACCCATCTTTTCCACCAGACTTTGAGAACCTCATCCCCACAACCATCACAACTGAAGACAACAGAATGCTTTCTACAATCCTAAGTGATATTGAAATCAACCAAGCAATTAAAAATGCAACCTACACAAAGCTCTAGAACCGGATGGTATGACTTCCCTATGCTATAAAACCTATTGGACGATTCTAAAGGAGGATGTCATAAACAATGTGAAAATTTTCTTCTCCTCGGGCAATATCCTCAGAGAACATAACCATACCCACATAGCCCTTATGTCGAAGATCAAAACCAAACCTCAGCCACCCACTACCGCCCCATAAGCCTTTGCAACATGACATGCAAAATCATTTCTAAGATCACGGCCAATCGCGTCCAATATGTGCTCCACAAGCTGATATCCACACTTCAGGCAGTTTTTGTCCCAAACCGCATGATAAATGACAAAAACTTTAGAACTATGGCTTATGATATGACAGAAGAATGATAAAAAGGTATAATGGAGATCAAAATTGATATAGAAAAAGCATATGACCAGATGGAATGGCCATTCATACTGTGTGTTCTCAAGAATTTTGTATTTGACAACCAATGGATTGATTGGGTAGAATGTTGCATAACCACAACATCCTTTTCTACCCTCATTAATGGGCCACCTCATGACATATTCCATCCAAGCACCAGTCCTCTTCATCTTGGGCTCTGAAATACTCACTCGACTGACATTGAAAGAGGAGACTCAAGGAACTCTTCATGGGATCAAAGCTAGCAAGACTAGCCCCCCGATATCACACCTGCTTTTTGCTAAAGATTTGATTAGTTTTTGCAAGGCAAACTCAAAACAAGCTGATGCTACCCTAAATTGTCTCAAAAATATGAGAAGTGGTCAGGACTAACAATTAACTGAGTTAAATCAAGACTTTTTCAGTAACAACATGGAAAACAATGAGAAGGGGCATATATACACACTTGGGAATCAAAAAAGAACCCTAATGATAGATACATGGGGCTACCTATGTTCACATATCGAAGCAAGAAGAGTTTATTTTCGATGACCATCGAAAGAGTCAAACAACGATTATGTGGACGGAAAGCAAAATGTCTCTCACAAGCTAGAAGAGAAACTCTGATCAAGGCAATAGCAATGGCTATTCTTACATACACTATGTTCACATTTGCACTCCCAAGTGAAACCTGTGCCAAACTCGATGGAGCTTTCAAATGATTCTAGTGGGACCACAATGAAAAGAAGAAATATTTCTATTGTCTAAAAGTTTGGGACTCAACGTGCATGCCAAAACAATATGGAAGACTAGGGTTCAAGCTAATGAAATCATTAAACATGGCCCTCATAGAAAAACTGGGGTGGACGATCCTATCGAAGCCTGAAAAAACTTGGATCTAACTAATGAAGGCAAAACACCTCAAAAAATCACCTTCGTGGAACACCAACCAGCAATGCAAGCCTCTTGGCTTTGGAAAAGAATTTGTTCGATCCAAGATAGCTAAAGGCAGGGAGCGTGCTACATTGTAGGAGATGGAATTAATTTCAACATTAGAGAAGACACTTGGATCCCTACAATACAAGACTTCAAACCAGTCATAACAGCCTTTGCCCGTCTTAGTAATTCCAAGGTCTCAAACTTTATAAATCCGATAACCTGCTCTTGTAACAGAATTAAGCTACGTAGTCTCTTCAATTATCAGGGAAATTGTAATGATTTGAATATCTCCAACAAGTCCCCAGGATTTCTTAGCATGGGCACCCTCAAAATCCAAAATTTTCTTAACTAAATCAGCTTACCTAAAAGAGAATGAATACAAGTGCTATTACCTACCTTAGAAATCAGCCCTTTTTGAAAGCCCTGTGGAGATAAAAATCTATGAGGGCCAAAAATTTCTTATATGGCGAATTGGAACATCCTACCCATAAGACGCAAACTCCAAACTATCTTCCACTTCATCAAAACACAGTGCCCTCTTTGCAATGGAGAAGAGGAAACCACAACACATATCTTCACAACCTGCCCCATGACCAAATCCTATAGATGGCATCCTATGAAAATTTCCGACCCCTGCAGACAAAAGTTGAAGTACAGACAAACCCAAACCAGACGCAATGGCTAGACTACATAATATCCCCTCCATTCAAAAGCAACCACAACCCTCACTTGCAGCTATGCTACACTTTTTTTGTAGCGACAGTAGTGGACCAAACCTGGATATTCGAAACCAAACTCTCTTCCAAAACCCCAAAATAAACCCCTCTAAAATTGCAAAATGAGTATTAAACACTTACGACCACTACAAAGAGACCTTGTTACCCCCACCTCTACCAAATGACACCAACACATAAGGATACCCAACTCTAATCAACTGGCACAAAGGATGCAGTCCGAGTCAGCTGCCAGATGTACAGAACTGAGACACAGTGAGGGTGGAGTAAGGGCAGAGAGAAAGGCTTGCCAGACAAGGCTTGAGGAGTGGCAGTGCAGTGGAGATAGGTGGAGACGAACATGGCTGGCAGTCAACAGTCCAAGCTAGGGTCCACGTCGAGGTCCAATGCCATGGTCAATGTTATGCTCAATATCACAGTCCAATGGTGTTTCTCTCTCTAGAATTCAAGAGCTCTGGATTCTAAAGTGAGAAAGTGATTTTGTCAAATGAGAAAGTTATGTTGAAAATGAAATATTAAGTCCACTATTTATAAGCAAAAGGGTGCATGTGTCATCAGCTGACACGTGTCACCAGGGGGTCTAAAAATACCGGTTCTCCGTAGGACTACCGGTTCGCAAATACGCGCTGCCTGCCCCACACAGCATCACTCTACATGTCTGAGAAAACTAACAACATAGCGTCGGCATGATCAGAGTATGCCCGTTGCCCCACCCACCTGTCCAAGCCTTTACTGAATCCTACAGGGGTGTATCAAGAGACGCAGAGAGAACCTGACAACGGTGAGGGAAGGTACATGTGCCCAACTGTTCGGCGAACTAGGTGTGATGCCCTCCAAAGACCTGGTCCCATCTCAGAGTGACCCGGGGGTCATCATCCTGGGGGCATCGATGATCACCGGTAACGTGAGTGGACTTGGTCGCAGCTCAGATGTGCCTAGTGTCATGCAAGTCACCCTAGGCGATGATAGCTTATGTGGTAGCGATCATATCCCACTGTGAAGGGTCCTCATGCCAGAGCACTACAAGCGAAGCTCCCTAGAATGAAGGCGGTGATAGCTTCTGTGGTAGCGAGTCTATCTTGGTGCGAAGGGTCATCGTGCCGGAGTACTACAAGCGGAGCCCCTCTGAATGCTGCACACTCCAGAGAGTGGGTCGAACCATGTTCCACGTCCACGACAGGGGTGTATTGTGTGGTGAATGAGTGTAGTGCCAGGGGGCATGTAACATGATTATGGTGCACGGGCACGATGCAAACGGCACGAGACATGATTGTGGCCTATGGGCGCGGTGCCAACAGCACGAGATATGATTGTGGCGCATGGGCGCGGTCCCTATAGAACGAGACATGATTGCAGCGCATGGGCACGGTGCCTACAGCACAAGACATGATTGTGGCACATGGGTGGGGTGAGCCCTATCGCGAGATTAATACCTGGTGCCTATGACACATGTCATGGAAGTGGCGCATGGGAACATGCGACATTATACAGTCACGAGTGACGGTCGTCGGGTGACGGCACGAGGGCGACAACGGGCGTCGTGCGGTCGCGGGTGATGGTTGAGCATTGCGGACATGGTGCTCTGATGCGTATAAAGGAAGAAGGTGGACGCAACGCCCCTTAGTGAGGGTGGCCGACCACCCTTTAATACGGTGCCCCCCACCCTAGGTGGCCGACCCCTTTAAGGGGGGAGGTGCACCAAGTTCATTTTTACACATTTTTTTGTAAGTCTTGGTGGTGCCAAAGTTTCTACGTTGGCAACACAAAAATAAATTTGGTCATGAATTTGCCGCGAAAAAGCAATGAAAAGTGCACGTGACTTGAGCGTGCGCATCTTGACTGATTGAAAGCGTTGAAAAGCTTACCGTTGAATATGTGATGTGTCGCACAAAACGGGACCCCTGGTGGGCCTTGGGTGCGACCAAAGTAGGTTGGGAACATTGTGTAATTTCCTCTTCAATGCAATAACTTCATTGGGGGGGGGGGGGGGGGGGGTGAACCTCATTTGCTTCAAATCCATTTATGGCCTTCTCAAATAAGTATCATATGAAGCAAGGCTCCATTTAGGCCCCTAAATTGCCGTTCTTATGGACTATGAACAAATGTATGATTGCAACTGCTATTATCATTAGGACGAGTTCATTCATTTGAGGGAACATTAGTGAGACATCAGTTATAGGAGCGACAACGAGGAAGCATATGTAAGACTCCAATTCTGTCGCCAATAATCACCTCTTTTATTGACCAGTGGATAGATCGACTAGTCAGAGAAGAAATCATCGATTTATCATCGACAATTTTCCCATCCAAATGAATGTTTTAAGTGATGACGCCAAGAGACTAGAATTAGTTTTATGAGGTCAAGAAACAAGCCTGAGAAATTAAACAATGAGAGACGGAGAGGCAGGGGGAGAGGAGAGACAGCTATAAGAGAGGCGCTGCTATGTAGCCATGATAGATAGTGTTAATAACATATTCTCTCTTTCTTAGAGAAGGAAAATTGGTAAATTCATGTGCACAATTAATTATGGATTGTGGCTACACCAAATTTGTCTACCAATATTCTCATTCATTCTCAAGCAGAATGGATGACTTAAAAATCTTCAAGCCGGGAATCTGAAAGAGTGTACGATGGATGAGAAAGTCAAAACCATATGCCATTAAGATTTGGTTATTAGAGAACATGAGCTATGGTAAGCT
Source organism: Escallonia rubra (assembly GCA_033065855.1). Lineage (NCBI taxonomy): Eukaryota > Viridiplantae > Streptophyta > Magnoliopsida > Escalloniales > Escalloniaceae > Escallonia > Escallonia rubra. The sequence goes on along the minus strand of JAVXUO010000100.1, from coordinate 57,990 downwards.
TCGAGACCATTAAAGTGATTAAGAGGATAGTTGAAGGCCGCAAAAAACCTATCCTTCAAAGTCATTTTTAGTACGTTTGGAGAAAGTTTACTCTTAGCCCGATGACATAGTACGAACAACACTCTTGTCTTGACCACATCTGAGAAGCTACTCTGTCCTTCCAAGTTCCAATTTTTTTTCTGAGACAATAAAAATTAAGCTTCAATTATTGACTAATAATATAAAGAAAAAAATCAATATCACTTTTATATCTCTACAAATTCAAAAGAACGCGACGAAGGCTTTTTAAGAACCTAATTGTGCATGGTAACATCTGCCAAAACCTACCGTCGAGAAATTCTTAGTAATTCTTGCGAGGAATTGCTCTTGGCATTGGGCAATCGTAAAGCTGTATAGCATAAAATCATTCTCTAGCTACTACAAAAAGCTGACAACCACAAGAACACTCTCACATAATGCCTGAGAAAGAAGCTTAACTAAGAGCCTGATGGAATTGATTTTCACAGAGGAAATTTCAGGTTCATTCTTAATCAACTGTAAGAATCAGCTTTACTCTAATGATGGTGTTTGGATAAAAATATTAATAACGATTTCAATACCGACAAAAGAACCAAAAATTTAGTGCTTAAGAAAATGTGCTAAACATCTTTGTAATTAATAGGGATATTCAGGTACTTTACTTGGTCGAACCTTATTACGTAAATTTGATTAATCAATAATTCTCATTTTTTTGTATTATGATTTAATCAGTATTTTAGCCTCCAAAACCTTATTTAATTCGGTTTAAATCAGATTTGACAATTCCAAAATCAATCTGAAACAGTCTCTAAGGCATGCTTATTATTATAGAGAGAATTTAGGAGGATAAAAATTTAATGCTAGCCAATGGCCATATAGACCTATACCTTCAGAATATTAACTGTATTACATTGTTTAAAGAGAGAAAAAACTGGCCTACTAAAATTTTGTTTAATACATCTCTTGCAAGAATACAAGGGATACACAGAATGCACGTTGTTCTGACAAATTTTCATATAACCCTTATATTATTTTTATTTTGGGCTTAATTTTATTTTAGGGACTTTATAGTCAAAAGGTAAAGAAATCACGTTAGAGATTACGTTGTCTTATGTGTGTTCAAGAGAAAATCCATGTTATTCAATTAGCTTCACATGAAATTTATTTGTTGACTATATAGGGTTGATCGATTTCCCTATTTCAAAATGTTTTAGGGTACTAAAAATCCAAATTAAGTTCTAATACGTTAGTATTTTAGTCGTAGATTTTTAAGAGGCAAAACCCGCTAAGGTCGGTTGAGACATTTGCAGTTAGAAGCTCAATATAAAAAAATGGAATGTCATTTAGATATGGAAGAATAGGAATGTTCACCCTTAATCATGATGGAGTTTTTAGTATTTTTGTTATATATATGTGACTGGAAAAGCACCGTTTTCGGCATAGTTATGAATAAGCTGAGTCGTTTGTGAAGAACCTCATGGATCAGCTTATGTAGAGCTTGTTCATGTTCGTTATTCACTAAACGAGTCTTATTTAATCTCAAGGTTATAACTTGCTTATAAACAAGCTGGCTTGAACATCCCCAAGGCAATTCAGATTTAGGCTCGTGTTGCTTAATGTATTATAATATTATCCAAATATATGGTGTATATACGACTATTGCAATCACATAATGTAAATTTCTATAGAATCGTAGGTTAAACTTCTCGAAGAGAGCAAGGCAATAAACAAACGGTAAAGGCTTCTCCCTGTTTGTTGCAAAATTCTGAAACTTTTGGGTGAAGAAAAAAAAATTTTGGGCTTGAACTTCTCCGAAACTTGACGATAGATGGATACGAAGAGTTCTTTACTCGTCTATAATAGAGACGCCTCTTGGGCTTTTTTTTCTTCTTCTTCTTTATTTCTTTTTTTTGGGGAACAAAACTAATTAAGAATTATGCATATCACCCAATAAGTTTTTTGTACAACAACGACATTACGATGATATCCCCATCCTATAAACATGATAAATCATAAATCAAGTCAAATTGCCGCACGCCAAAAAGTTACTATATAGCACATCTTATAACCAAAGCACAAGACCAGAACCAAAATCCACAAGGCTATTCAGAGAATATAAAGGATAAACAGTAAATGCATTCCACCACTCTCGATGCACAAAATAGCTTGCTTTGCTGCGTGGTTTGCTAGACCAAAAGCTAGATCATGTCTTCCTGGTAACATCCAATGGCTATATGCAGCATACACAGATTGACTTACTTTACACAAAGCAAAAAGGATCGTGGCTACTTGCGCATGTATATACATATCACCTATCAGCTGAGAGAGAATTTGCTAATTTGAAAAGTAAAAATTAAAAAAACACAAGTTAATTTGATAGAAGCCAAGTAAGCGAATACCAAATAGCCATAGCATGTACGGAAACGATATCCACAGCAAAATCAGAGCCCATGAAAGGCCCAATTTGCACGTGATAATTGGTGTAAGCTATCACTGCATATCCAGACTTCTGCATGAAAAACTACAATCAAATAACAGTGGCATAAGATCACATGAACAGTGAATTGGACAATGAAGCGGGTACATGCTTGTAGTCCCTTCAAAAGTAAAGAATGAGTCACATGTTCCGAACTGAATCGTACAAAACCTCGTGTGGTAGAAATATCTCGAGCTAAACCCCGAATATGATAAAGTATGGCAAAAGAAAGAAAGGGGTTCCTCGAAATTGACCTTATTTCTACTCTTCCCAATAGACCACAATGTGACCTCAATCCATATAAAACCTTAAAGAAGGATTGCATGTTTAAGCAACGGCTTGGCCAACCAATGATGTACCCAAGTCAGAGCCCCCAAATGCAGAAGTTCATCAAAGTTTGTGCCAATCGACCGACCAAAGCAAATCCCGCTAACTTCTTCACAAGGAAGGAAGAGATGATCAATCATTTCTAAATAGGTAAGGCATGACGCACAGGGGTTCGACCATGTTTACAATTCAAAGTGTCACGCAACGGTTGGCCATTATGCAAGAACTGCCAAAGAAAGGTTAAGATATTCACCGGCAAAGGTAATTTCCTATATACGCCATATTGTCAAGGTCATTTTCCTTGCCATATTGCTCAACCCCAAAGAAGATACCTAAAGGGTGGATGGCAAAGACAGTACAATGTCTATTGATTGTACAAAAAAAACCCATCCAAAGTGGGAGTCCATTCTTGTGAATCTTCCAACCCAGCACGAGATGTATGCATGGCTAAAATGCCTAGCATAATATACAGGGAACGAAGCTCACGTAAAAGCCAATACAAGTACAAATAATTAGAAATAGCTGGTAAATAACCCGCTAGTTAATCTGGTAAACTTCCTGGAATTCGATAATCGTACCAGATAGCAATATGTTACCATTACCCACCACCCACCATTAACCTTCCTTCAACAACTTGCACTCGACCAGAATACTACGCCAAACCTAGGAAAGATTTCCCTGCTGATGCAAGCAAAAAAATTCTTGTTTAGCGCATTATCGCCACACATGACCAGGGCTAGAGGAGCATTAGGTCGAGTCCAAATTTGCCAAGCTTGCTGTGTTAAAAGGGCCTCATTAAAAAATTGAGTTTTTTTTGGAAACCAAGTCCACCTAACCACTTAAGAAGGAAGAGCACATCCCATGCAACTCAGTGAATCATATGACAGTCCCCACTATAGTAGGCCCACCAGAAATGGGAAAAATGATCTATCTGCTCGCATACATACTTAGGCTAGGTTTGACAAAAAAAATTTCCTCTTTTTTTTCAGTTTAAAAACTGAAAAAAAAAGAGCGTTTGGTAACCATTTTTTTTTTCAGTTTAAAAACCAGTTTTTAAACTGAAGAGTAAAAAAAAAAAACTCCAGAAAGTGGTTTTTTTTTTCACTTTTGGTTTTTTTTTTTTTGGACCACCACCACCACACTTCCACCGCCGGCAGCCACCTCAGGCGACCACCGCCGGCCGCCAGCAACCACCGACGGAGACTGCCGGCAGCCACCTCCGGCCCGCGAACACCTCCGGCCGCCGGTGACCACCGCCGGCGACCACCGGCAGCCACCACCGGCCGCCGGCGACCACTACCTCCGACCACCGGCAGCCACCTCCGACCACCGGCAGCCACCTCCGGCCGCCAGCGACCACCGGCCGTCGGCGACCACGGCAGCCACCTCCGGCCGCCGGCCACCACCACCGCTACACGCCACCACCGCCACCGCAAACCACCAAAAAAAAAAAAGTTAAAATAAAAAGGGTTACCAAACACCAAAAAAAAAAAACCTAAAAAAAAAAGGGGTTATCAAACACCCACTTGTTATTGTAAAAAAAAAAAATTAAGCTGCTTTTTAAAAACTGCTCTTTAAAAACTGAAAACAAAAAAAAAAAATTTGTCAAACGAACCCTAGGCACTTTGTAAATTCGCACAACATGTAGTAACAAGGAAGAAGTATTGATTAAATGAGTGCGGTTCTGGTTGCCTTATTAAGGAGGAGACCTTTCCATAACGCACATCGACTCGCTGTAATTCTAACCATGGGTTATGAACTAGTTGTGGCCAATACATCTCTTTGCCTTCCAACAACTGATCCAGAGAAAAACGTAGCTGATAGTCAACTGCGAGAAGTTCGGGTTAGCTAGGTAGTAAGCTTTGGACTGGGCTCAGTTCATCGTGAAGAACTCGAAGTCGTTGAGAAACATTCATGTCTGATTATGCATATTCTATGGCAAGACAAGTTGCTTTAACATTTGGAAGACCGACACCACCTCAAATAGTTGGGACCCCTATACTGAAGTGTCCCAAGCCACCGTCAAAAAGGTGCCGACAAGTACTCTTCGCCCAAGCGCCCGAGACTGAACAGTATAAGTAAACATAGGAGCATGGTAGAGAATTTTGGATGCCAAGATTGGTGGCAAAGGAAAAGGGTTAACTTTGTAACCACTCCAGATTACGCATAAAAAGATCTAATTTCTCATAAACTATCTCACTGTCAAGTTTACCCCTGGCCTAAGTGAACAAGAGACCCAAACAATGTACCTCTGACAACCCAAGGCTAGCAACTAAATACTGGGAATATTTCTGAGAATATTTCTTAACATGAATTCGATCAAAAAGTCGACCAATTTTCTCTAGTGGGGACGAGACCTGATTAAAATCCCCACACACCAATAGGGGTTTGCAAATGGGAAGAAGCACGAAGAGATCCTCTGTCGATTACTTAACATTTGTCAAACGTATAATGACTATGAATAAAACTCAAATACCCATCAACAACCTCAGGCCCCATAATTTGAGTTCGACTAAGATGTGAATCACAACCGAGAACGCGCAATCGCATCAGAAACTGCCAGCCCAACCAAAGTCATCCCCAACGACCTATTGTATCAATCCCATCAAAGTCCACAAAACCCATACAATGAAACTTACGAGTGATGACCATAATTGCCATTTTCGTTTTAATCCAAATTTTACATTAGGCGAGTGCTTTCGGATCAAAATTTTAGCTAATCGAACTGTTCGCGATTAACCCAGACCGGCACAGTTCCAGCATAAGATTTTCATGCAAACCTAGTGTTTGTGCAGAGCCAACTACCAAAACCCTCACACTCATCCTGCTGCACCGGGCAACCATCCCAATCCATATCACACACTTCCGGATCCAAAACTCTTACCATCCCACAAGATACGCCACGAGGTGCCAAATTATTGAACAAAAGGCCAAGGCTCAAACATGTATGCCCCAAAAATTAAGCACAAAATATCCCAATAAAAGAAGAACGCATACCTATACCTTCAGTGGAGTCTTCAACATAATACGCGCACAGTTTCTTGGTGCCCTTCCCTAATTTGTAACGTGCTCCTCCATGCTCCGAACACGCTTACGGGATTCTAAACTATTAGGACTTGAGCGCTCAAAGGGAACCCTGATGTCATCTCAGCTGCCACAGCTTGCATAGACAAAGTTTCCATAGTCACATGCATCCCCACCCAAGGATTATCATCCATCTGTTCATTAAAGTGTTATAAATCAGCCTCGTTACTATGCTTACAATATAACTCCCCAACAGCCTCAAAATCCATGCCCTCCCTTAATGTATAACATGCTCCAAGCACGCTTGCGGGATTCTAAACTATTAGGACTCGAGCGCTCAAAGGGAACCCTGATGTCGTCCCAGCTGCCACAACTTGCATAGACTAAGTTTCCATAATCACATGCATCCCCGCCCAAGGATTATCAGCCATCTATTTATTAAAGCGTTCTAAATCAGCCTCATCACTATGGCAATATAACTCCCTAATAGCCTCAAAATCCATTTTCTCATGACTTCTTTTAAGGCAAGATTGACTTGGGCTAAAATGTTAGAGCATCAACCATCTCTTCAGTTCTTAAACCAATCAAGATGGTGTCAACCATCACATTTTCCATCTCTTCTCCCAAATCATGGTTTTGGCAAAGACCCTGCACAATCTTCATCCTCAAATTCCGAGGAGAATTCTGGAGCTTGGAGATAAAAACTAGGTGAAGGAGCAGCCTTTACCGGAGAAGATAACCCCTCACCCATGCTCCGACAAATTTGCGACGGCCTAGCTTCACAATCTTGATTGCCCCTGAGAAAATCCATGAAGATGAGTCACATATTGATCAAAGCCTGGCTTAAAATATTGGATCGTGCCTCCACGAAAAAGGTCTACATCAAGCTCAAATGGGACAGATAAAACTTAAATGAAATAGACTTAGGCTTGCTTGCCTTTTGCACAGCTCACATCCATGAATACCTTATCACCACACTACCAAATTGCTTAGACTGTCTGGCGTAGGTAATAGTTAACCAGTGAGAGGCCAACTCAGGAGCCACCTCCTTAGCCAGCCCACAAGAACTCACCACGTCAGCCCAGAAACGTAGACTGCCCCATGGTCCAGCATAACATACTTAAACAAAAGGGTCAATTACTCATCCATCTAAAGTCGTGTATCAAGCATTGGGGTTGCCTCGCATGCACTGAATCAATCGAAATCACCTAAGCAACAGCAGAGGTAGCATCACAGACCAACCTTGACTCGACGTACACCTCTGACATAGCTGAAAACTCCCTACCGATGACAAAATCCGTGGAGCATTTGCTTACCGCTGGAAAAAAAAAACTCTTTCGAATAGACACAGGATTTAGAGATTGGTGAAGCCAATAAATCATAAACACCCCATCAATCTTAGTGATCAAATCCATATCTAATTCCACACTAGGAGATTATTAGTGCCATAAACCAATTCAAGTCCATCTGCTTTATCAAGAGTAATAATTCAAGTGGTTCGGTTCCAACTTGTGTTTGCAAAGGCCCGAAGATCCTGAGTGAAACATGGATCCTCACTGTGAGATAACATGGCAATATGCTCATCAGTCATGTATCAAAGATAGGTGTGTTCTAACTGGTCATGAATCACACACAAAGGTGGCCACAATTTTCAATAGAGTGCCTAGAACGCCACAGTGATAACAAACACGATATACCTTCTCATAAACACTATGGGGATGAGAGAATCATCCAAATGCTCTCGAACCAGACACAAAAGGAATCCCTTCACAGATGCCTAATCAGATATCAATCAACCTCAACCAAAGCTCCAACAGCAATCCCCAGAAGCACAGCTATGTCATAATAAAATAATTCCATCAGGACATGATGAAGCTACAAGAATTAAACAATCTGTAGAGAAATCCACCTAAGGTACCACCATATAAGTAGCCACTTCTGCAGCACTAGTAGCATTCCCCTTATATTCCAAGGGCTATTTTGCTAGAACCATATTCGAGCACCCAATAAAATGGAAAGCAAATAGTTTTCCAAGATGTTCCAACCACCAAATTACACCTCAAATTCCTACAATTATCCACCACACATTGCAACAAACACCAAGTAAATCAACGATTCTCAAAGATACGACCAATAAGAATATTCACCCACAGTCGTTGACGAAGGACATTATACATCCTAATCAATGACCACAAGGGGTCCATACCTGGCCAAAACATCAAGAGGAGCCAAATGCAAGGAATCAAAGCTGGATGATTCTGTAATACCAACAAGATACCAAAATACCAGACAAACACCAAAAACAGAATGCAACAGCTAACAGAAGAAAAACAAGGAAACCAACAGAAATTAGAAACCAAACCTAAATTACACCAACACCCAAAAGCGCACAACACCAGTCAAAAAAGAGGAAAAGAATAAACAAAAATAAAAACCACACAGAGCTTAAAAAAGGGCTACATAAGCCCCCGCAATACAGCCGGCCAACATACCCAAACCCAGAAGAAGAAAAACCAAAAACCGAAGACTTATCAGAAACATCAAGGCTAAGTTTAGGGATAACCATTGCACCAAAAATCATCCCTTTTGACTCCGTATTTTCGCTCAAAGACGAAACCTACACCAAAGTTAGGACTGATATTTCTGCCTATGAGCCTTGTGAAGTCCGTGTGGTTGATGACACCGTATTTGGAAGAAGTATTTACACAGAAAAACATTATAGTTAGGATCGTCTATGTGAAACACTTTAAACATTTTTTTTTCGTTTGCGCACCCCCGATCTTCGATTTTAGTGCCTTAGTCATTGACACTCAAAAGTCAAATTCACTCGATTTTAAGGGCAAAATGGGCAGTACACATCAAAATTCTTCTCAGCAACCATTCCACCATTCCATTTCTCCAAACCCACCACCAGTCCCTGTCCACCACCGCCAACACCTTACATACCACCAAAAACGTCCTTGACACCTCATCGTCGCCCAACCATCAAACTCCTAATTAACTTTCCATAATCGCCACCACCAAGACCGCTACAAACCTGCCTCACAAACTCGCCACCGCCTTAAACGCGCCACCATCCCCACCAAGAGCACCACAAAACCAACAGTATCAAAACCAGCACGAACTTCTCATTACCTCAAACCCAAGACAACATTCACCATCCATTGTTTTGACACTTGCCCATCTCAGATCCACTGTCCACCTTTTTGACACCTACCCACCATCGATCTACTATCACATAATCTTATCCTCCTACAACAACAATGGCTTCTTTTGCTTTGCAAAGCACGACCTTCATGGAATTGAAGCCACCACAAACTTGCCATCACCAAGACTACAAACCCTTAAAATGTAAATGTGCACTCAATAGAGGATTTAAGCTACAAATTAGAAATTAAGGACTCGATAGATAAGTCGATTGAACTCTAGATCAGAGTAAATGAAACCCTTAAAACCCTAGAATCTTGGTGCTTTTGCTCTAGGAAAAAGTGGGTGGAGAAGAAGGGTAATATGTCAATGTGAAGGCGATCTGTTGTTGGGATGTGGCTGTCACGTAGGCGTTGACGACGCTAATGTGGCTGCCACAAAGGATTTTGCTGTTGATTGCCAAATTTGCCTAAGTCAGGAAAGATGGCCCAAATCACACATCCATATAAAGAAGACATTATTGTCATGGATGCTCTCCTTTTGCTTTTGTATGCTTATTTTTTATCTAGAGTTAATTACGCGGTTGACCACTGTACTATTAGGTAAATTTTACTTTGACCACTGGACATCGATTTGTGTCATAGTAACCACTAAACTTTAAAATTCGTTTCAATAAGGTCACTCCGTCAATTTAAGTCCGTTTATTTAGGGGTATAACCGTCCATTCACTGTTCACCGTCTTCTTTCTTATTCTTCTTCTTCTTCTTCACTGTTCACCTTCTGTAAGCTCCCTTCTTCTTCTTCTTCTTGATTACAAAAGAAATTGCACTAGTCCTTTCGCGCTCTACTACCATCCTCTTTGAAGCCAAGGGTTCCCACCCCCCTAAATGGAATCCTCATCTACAAAATGCACCACCCCACCCCCCAACTCCGACCTGAGTCCACAAAAATGAGGAACTCTCTGCATTTTTGCAAGGACAAAAATGAGGAACTCTCTACATTTTTGCAAGGACAGATACAGAGAGAAATGGGGGACGAAGGTATTACTAAAGAGCATTACGATAATTGAAATGTTACAAGCAGCGTAAACCAATTTTTTAGTAGCAGAAGTAGAAAGTAAAAATATGAAATTCTTTTATGATGCTCTCTGTTTACCTCTTAGGTTGCTTCAACTTCTGGAGCTTTGCAATGTTGCTGCTCTTCTGATTATGTACTCTTAAATTGATACAAGAGAAGTCTGGACTATAGTTGAAAAGTACCTGTTGCAGCCCTAGCGGCTGAAGTGAAGCTGAATCATCCTCCAATACACCCCAGAAGTCGTGTTCATCAGACAACCACATTACCACCGTTTCTGTCAACCTTGCAAGCAAGACTTTCTGTATTTTCTCTCTGCCAAGTAGCACATCCCCCGCCACAGTTGCTAACTGCTGCAACTTTCCAAATAATGCCTAGAGGCACAACAAGATTTTATTTTCGTTCTTTTGTCAATTGGTTGACAAGCAAATTATGCAGGAAACATAGTTATAGACTTCTGATATTTAGTAGAGCAGAGTCCACGGGGCTGAGGTTGCTGGGCCTGCTGCTGCAGTGGACAAAATGAGACGGAGAGGGACTGAAGAAGAAGAAGAAGAAGAGAGAGAGGGGGGAAGGAGGGAAAAAAGAGAAAGAAAAGGAAAATTCATAAAGACTAGCGTAAAAAGACCAATATACCCCTGAGTAACCTAACTCCGTTAATATTAATTTGACAGAGTGACCTGATTGAAACGAATTTCAAAGTTTAGTGGTTACTATGACACAAATCGATGTCCAGTGGTCAAAATGAAATTTGCCTAATAGTACAGTGGTCAACCGCGTAATTAACTATTTGATCTATTTCTTGGTCATACTACCAGAATACAGAAGAGACACGAAATTCAAGTTTTTGGCTAATGAAACCTCACGTTATGAGCTTTTTCTCTATAGGGAGTGAAGACTCCTGCATCTTCCACCTGCATCAGCCATTAGATCAAGTTACCTTGAGATCATACCATCCTTCCATAGACAAAAAAATCTATAAAAGCGATGACAAAGCTGATATGCTGTTAGTCAATTAGTGCGACTAACTGACTGAGATTCAGATGAAGTCCACTTGAGGTTAAAAAGAAGCAGACATTCAAAAGTTTCAAATTACTACCTCTGATTGGTGTATGAAGCACCAATTTAGAAGTGCAAGGTGATGTGAACAAAAAACAAATCTAAGATGTTTTTGCACATAATCCTATACTACGGGTTTTTATGTGCAAATCCCTTCTTTACAAAATCATATATATTACTTCACTATGATGTAGACACATTCTCTAAGGCATGCCTATTAAACAAGGTACTTGGATTAACTTTTTCATTTCATTTAGAGACCGGGGAAACACAATAAACAACACTAGGTTGTTTTATAGGCATAAATTACACTACGTATTTGGGACTTCTTGGATCCCCTCGTACTCAACATGTGCATTTAGGTTCATGTCATCATAAAAATGCTTCAACTTTAATAATTTGATGTTATTATTCTCTCATTGTTTTTTATTTGTCCTTGAAAAAAGCATATTAAATCTAAACGGTCAGCCGGACATAATTTGACATAATTGTAGACCCATTGGTCAACATTCAAATGACAATTGGGTTATGGTCTAAACTCTACAAAATCTGGGTCCGAACCTCATTCGGACCAGACCCATGTGTGGCCACAGAAAGCTTCAATCTGTTTGGAGAAAATAGCGGTTACCCACCATTTCAGAACAGTTGCGAAAGAACCATTGCGATGGTTCCCACGCAACGGTCCATTCTCTATAAATATAACCATCTTCTCCAGGGCCAGATATCTTCCATCAGTAGATTATCCTCAACCTAAGTTAGAGAATGTGTGCCCTTGGTTCTTGATTTGTGAAATTCAAGAAGTGGCTCAAGTAGCCACTTCTTCCAGCGAGTTTTGGCAGGATTTTGGCATGTTCAACATTGAGAGACGATTGACGAAAAAGACCGCAGAACAAGTTGGGTCTAACGAGCGAAAAAGGTACACTTCTGCTTTCGCAATGTTCCGATCCACAATGGTATCAGAGCCCAAAATGCTTGTTTTCGTCTTATAAATGTTTTTGGTGCGTTTTAGTGATGAATCAGTAACTATATGCATGAAAAAAAAAAACATGTTTTTCATTAATGTGTCTTGCATGATGTCACATGAAAAGTTTCATAAATCTGAATTTGATTGACTTGTATCCGTTGTATGGTCAATTTCCAGTCCAATGGAACTAATTTCATGAGATTTGGAATAAGAAATGAATTTGTTATGAATTTCTTGGTATGCATAGAAAATTAGGGTTCCAAAAGAAGAAGACGATATGTCTGATCCATAAAAAAATAAATAAAAAATTTGTATTCTGAATTAATTGTTTAAGATTTACCGGATTTTACCTCTTTCGAAAGGAACTGTGCGGAGTTTTCTTTGTCTGATTTCTGACGTAACCGTTGGCATATGGGCTGTTTATACTCTGTTTGTGGTCTTTACTAAGAATACCTGTGGTGGACTGAATCCATACACCCTAACATGGGCTTGGACTTGGTGGATCGATCCAATTAAGGGTTCGATGGCTAAATTCAGAAGTGGGCCATTAGTGTAGTCTTTTAATTTGGACCAGGCCCACACAAGTTAGAGTTTATGGGCTGTTCTGAAAGAAATAAATGGCATACGCAATGGGCTTTAGACGGCTAATGGGCTGTTTTTGGGCTGGATTATGAATTTTATGTTACAAATTAATAAGGGACAGCCTGTTACACTAAGCAAAATTGGAAAAATGTTTAGTTGCATATTATTAGAATAATTTTTAAAGTCATATCATTAGCTTTTTGAAACGTTCTCAGTGTTTTTTGTTTTAGTTTTAGTAACTTTTGATGTTTGCAGTTGCGATTGGTTGAATGTTTGGGAATCTTGTTTGTTGGATGCTGGACTGAAGAAATATGTGATGCTACTAGTGAAAGAACATGAAATGAATATATTAAAAGAAGTAATTTATGTCTTTGTTGTTGTAAACTGTTAGGTTTATAGTATACAATCGAGATATGTAAGATTTGTCGTTTAATTGTAATTTGGTTTGAGTTTGTGAGATTTGTTGTATTTTCTCTTTTTTTGGTGTAAACATTATTACCAAAAAGTGTGCAGTTTAGGAAAAGGTTGCTAGATATGTTTTAGGGATAATTATAGCAATGTCCCTTAGATTTGGGTAAAATTACATTCAAGAACAATAAGTTTTAAAATGTAACATACCGTGACAAAAAACTTTTAAAATGTATCAGTCGTGTCTATCTGTCAAGGTTCCGTCCAAAAAGTATATATATTTTTTTATGATGTCATCAACATGTATTTTTAAACCGACGATACTGCCCTTGTACTGTATATACTTAATATTTTTAAAAATATTAAATTAAGATTTTAAACCTTAATTTAAAGATTAGGGTTTTAAAACCTTAAAATTAATTTGTTTATGAAACCAATAAAATAACCCTAGAGGGGGGTGAATAAGGTTTTTAAAATATAATGGGGAATCTAAACTAAGCAACAATCATGAAACTCAATCAAACGAAGTAATACTTCAATGAAGATGCTAACTACATAATCTCAAGCAATTGTAGAGCAATAAGTAAAGAGATTGAGTTAGAAATACTTGACAATGAGATTTAAATGGTTCAGCTTGAACTACCATCAAGCCTACGTCCACCTCTTCAAGGAAGTCCCTTGCAAGAGCACTAGAATCCACTAGCAACAATCTTCTTCCGGGTCAAGATCAAAACCCTTACAACACTTGGTGATATCCCCACACCAAGCACAAGCCTTGAATCCACAAAGCTCACCCAAGACTTGACAAACCCAAGACTTGACAAACCCAAGCCTTGATCATAATCTTTTTACAAAGATCAATTGTGTACAAAGAAACCCTCTTGAAAGGAAATGAGTACAAATGAAGCTCTAGTACAATAGAGAGATGAGAGAATTGATGACTTGAAGGATGCTCACTCTCAATCAAAGAATTGCTCACAAAGATGCTCTCTTTAATGATGTAAAATCATGAAGATGAAGAGAGAAAAATTTAATCTATGAGCCTTGATGTTTCTAATGAATATAGGCTTAGAATGTGGTTTTCATAGTGTATGATGAAGCCCCAAATTATTTATATAGAGAGCAAATGAAATATAGCCGTCAGGCATAATATGGGCAAAACTGCCATTGCAGTCGACTATAATCCCAATGCTGTCGACTGTATTCCCTCGAAAATAGACGTTGGAGTTTTGTCCTCGAAAATAGCCGTTAGAATTGAATTTTGACCAATGCAGTCAAATACAGTCGACTGTATTACCCTATTGCCAATCGGCTGCCTCACGGAACCCCTTATCCTATTTTGGGCATTACTTTCTCTAGAAAAATCGGATTGAGGTGCCATTTTTTGCGTTGGAAAGATAATGAAATTTTTTATCAAGATATGAATAGATTATCACCAAAAACATTTTTTAGAAAATCTGAGTAAGCTCCAAAGTTCACTCATTTTCAAGAACCACGCTTGTGTGAATGATTATGAACTCACATGCAATGTACAAGGTGTCCTAAGGTATTTTTAGGTCATAGTCATCAATACAATCATCAAACCAAGGCTAGTTACATAATTGTAAAGATCAATCAATAATAACTTAGCCTATGCATTCTTTCTTGCTCTTTGACATTGGACTTGATGAAGCTTCCATAGCATGTCACCATAGCTTTAAGCTTCTTTGTCTTTAATCCATCTATCCAAATTCTCAAATATATCTTCATGAGTGTGTTTGTATATACCTAATAAGAATACACTCAAAGCACACATTAAAACATAATCAATGTGTGGTTATCATTAAAACAAGATGTAAGCCTAGGTTATCCAATCATAGGGCTAACAGTTTCCTATCTTTGCAGTTTATTTCATCAAATTTTCTCAATCTGAGTCCTTCTCAGTCCTAATCCTTGTTTGCAAATTGCCAAAAAGTGACGAGTTAGCCGTTGGAGCTTCCCATTCATTGAACACGAAGAATACCCATTCGCTTGTACCTTTTAGAGACAGCCAAAAGCTGCCAAGAAATCCCCTCTCAGTCTTGTGCAGACCAACAAAATGGGCGACTTCACACTCATGCCGACAGGGACGACGACAGATCAGTGGAAGAGCTCTTTGCCCAGGCCAAAGACCACTCTGTCCTCGAACAAGTCGCCGCCGTTAACTGCTTCGGTTTCACTCCCGACTCGTCCCTCCCAACTCACCTCGAGACCGGTTTAGCAAGCTCAAATATTTCCCGTCAAGAGAACCCACACAGAAGAGCTCACATTCTTCGCATTTTTTTCCTACCAAGTCATTCAAACCCCAACTCGACAGCGAGTCGAAGGACTCAGTTGGATCGAAGCCCAAGACGGAGTGGTGGAGGACGGAGGTGGCGGCGGTGACGCGTTTAGGAGTGAAGGACTCAGATTGAGAAAATTTGATGGAGGTGGCGGTGCCGGTGCGATGAGTCCTTCACTCCTGCAATAATGGAAGAGTCATAACTGGAAATAGCAACACAACTGAACCGATTTTCAATTATTATTCGTGCCATAATTAACCCTCAGTTCTTTGTTTTTTTTTTAGGCTATTGAAAAAACAATACCCTTTTTTTGCGGCATATTTCAATTTCTTTGCTTTATTTTTCCTTTTCAGTAGCCTAATTAACTGTTTGTTTTGTTTTTCTCTTTCAATTAAAGGGCTTCCTTTCTTTTTTATCTTTTTTCTCACCACACCTTTCATTTCTCAGTGTTTAGATTACATTCATAACCCAATGTTCATTTCACATCAACCACATTAAAAAGAGAGTAATGAAAAGACGGTAGGACTGTTATTGGAGTAATTAACGGAAGTCATAATCATCCAAAAATAATTGGTAACATTCGTACCTTTAGAGGTAATATAGATTTGGCGTACAATAAACTTGGAAGTAATATTTACTTCATGGACATAGGTGATGATTATGAGCCTAGCAAAATTTTCGATCTTATGTTCTTGGGTTATGCATTATATTAGGGTTATATTGGTACCACAAAATATGGATAATGTGTGTGTGCTAATATCTATGTGTGTAATTTAAATATAGTGAAATGGCCTCTACAAACATTGTTGCCGACCTCGCCAAAATTGAGAAACTGGATGGCAATAACAACGATATTTGGCATCGTAAGATCCAATATCTCCTCAATGAGTGAGGTGTCTTCGAAACAAAAAACCACGTCCGCAACATGACCATGCCCGAAAAAGGTGATAGCGGCCAACATAAGCGTGACATGGAAACCTGTCAGAATTGGGAGAAGAAAGATCGAAGTGCATGTTTTAATATGTTGAATTGTATGCATAACGATCTTATTGGCCAATTCGAGGGTTACCGGACCGCTTAAGAGATGTGGAATGCCTTGAAGTTGTTTTTGCAAGCACTTCAGCGACAAGATTGCGAGCCTTGACTCTTAAGTTTGGGACTTATAAGATGGCTCCTAATGCGAAAATGGTCGACCAACTTAGAAAGATGTCGGCAATGATTCACGACCTTAAGGCAATGTGCAACAGTCTCTCAAATGAACATCATATTCTCGAAATGCTTCTGCTCTCTACCTGATTCTTGAGATCAGATAAAACTCACAATGACGCACAATGAAATCATTAAAACTTTTGCTCAGTTGTCGAATCATTTAGATTTAGAGGTAGAACGACAAGAGGCTAAGGGTAATGCCTCTATGGTTGTTGCCGAGTCTAGCCAGCACAGGGGCTCAACGTCCAAGCGCAAAAGGCAGGATAAGGCAAACCAGAATGGATATGGACAATTATGCAAGAGAAAAGAGGGTGGAAAGCACCGTAAAGGCCAGTCTTGAGGTAAAAGGGTTAAATCTAAACTGAAATGCTATAACTGCAAGAAGCCTGGTCACTTTGCCTGAGAATGCACGAAGCCGAAGAAGGTACACACTAACTTTTACTCTCAACTTGATTGCTTCATTTGCAGTCACGTATTGGTTGCTCATTCCATTCTAATTGGATTACTGATACAAGAACAACAAGACATGTCGCGAGAGACCGAGTAGGGTTCATCGAGTACCGTCAAAATCCTAAAGAGAGTCAAAGTATCTACATGGGAAATAACACTAATGAAGAGGTGGTGGGAATTGGAACTAACTCAAAATGAAGACTGATCATCAATTACTCCTTTATGATGTACTATATACACCTAGAGTTCGACGAAACTTGATGTCTATAGTAGCGATGGACGGACTAGGATTTTCTTTCAGTTTTGTATAGACTTTTCAGCCTTTATTTAGATTCTGTATTGTATGGTAGCGGATACATTGTTGATGGCTTTTATGTAGTAGATGTTAGTGACAGTTTGTATTATGATACATATATGATTTCTAGTAATAAAGACGATGCATTTTCTTCAATTACCTTGCATAATAGACTTGGTTCTCTCAGCAATGTTAACTTACCAACATGCAAATCTTGCTTATCTAGCAAGGCTACTCGAAAGCCTTTTGGTAAGGCTAAGAGAGCTATATCTCCTTTAGAGCTAGTCTACTTGGACATTTGTTGGCCAGTGAATGTTAGGGCACACCATGGTGCTAATTATTTTATCACATTTATAGATGACTACTCTGATTCAGCTACTTATCTTACGCTCACAAGTCTGAAGCATTAGATTGCTTCAAACGATTTATGAATCTTGTACAGAATCAAAAAGGAGAAAAACCTTAAGATTCTCCGTACTGATCGAGGTCGTGAGTACTAATCCAAGCATTTTAAGGTGCACTGTGAAAACAAAGGCATCAGAAGACAATTGAGGATTCCTGGCACTCCATAACGAAAAAGTGTAGCGGAGAGAAGGAACCGCACTGTAACACCCCGAACCTCGATGAAACCTAGCTAGTTAGTTTATTTTAAGTGATGAATTTTATATAATTTAACAAAAACAGTTATAAGTATTATTAGTTTAGGCCTTTAGTGACGATTAGTGTGATCAAATTTTAGCAGCAACCTTTAGTGACAATTAATGAAGTGGGGTTATATAAAAATTTAAATTAAAGTTTGGGGTAATTGAATAATTAAAAGTTAAAAAAAATGATTTGATGGTCAACTCTTTAATTATGGCAAACTAAATTAGTGAGGAAACAAGGGGAGAAATTAGAGCAATTGGATTTATTCCCATTTTTACTTATAGTCAGAATTAAAGAGAGAGATAAATGAGCATTTCACTTAAAGGCAATTTCGGTTACAACATACAACAACAGACAAAGAAAAGAAAGAGAAGAGAAAAAGAGAAATAGAGGAACCGAAGGGCTGGGTTATGCTCGTGAGAAGAGAAGAAAACGGGAAGTTTTTCGTCGATCGGGATTTGGTTCTTTCCGGTAAGTTTTCAGCCCTTTTTCTCTTGATTATTCACCGAATTATGGGATTTAATGGGGCTGTGGGTTTAGATAGAGAAATAACCGTGAGGGCCATGAGGTGGTTCCGGGTTGTGTGTTAGAAGGCAACCATGATGGTTGCCGAAAATGTATGGTGTGCGTGTGTAGGTACCTTTGTGGGGGGGTTGTTAAGGGAGGAAAAGGTGGCAGTGAACTGGGTTTGTGAAATGGAAATGGGTGTGGGAGGTGTATACATGACAATGAGAGTATACGTGTTTGTCTTTGTGCGTATATGTGTTGTGTGCAAGGGAGGCTGCCATGGGCTGTTGCAGTGGGGTGGGTAGAAAAAGGAAATGTTGTGCATGTGTGTGTTTGTTTTGCAAGAAGAAACCCACTGCCGTGAGGCAGTGGGTGTGGCTGCTTGAAGGCTGTGTGTATTTGAAAAGTGGGTATGAAGTATCGTGTGCTCAGATGTGTTTGTGGGTATGTAATGAGGAAGGAAGAAGGGCTGCAAGGCAGCCGTGTAGTGTATGTTTTGTGTAGTGTGTTGGGTAAGGGACAAGGAGGGAGGAAGAGGGAACACTGCTGAGTGTATTGTGCCCATTCGTGTGTGGATTTGGAGTGGTTTTTTTGTAGGTGAATGAAAGAGCAAAATGGGGGGTTGCATGGCTGTGTGTTTTTTTGTAGGTGTAATGAAGGTGAAAAATGGTGGGTTTGCGTGGCTGTTGTGCATGTGTCTGTGGGTGTAGGACAGCAAGAAAAAAAAATAAATAAATAATGGCTGTGATGTGTGAACTATGTGAAGGCCTGGATAGTGAAGGTCACCGTGAGAATATCCATGGTGGCTGTCATGTGTAGTACATATGTGTGTAAGGTTGTTAACGGGGGCCAGTTGAGTGCCTGAGAGTGTGAGTTGTTGTTGTTGTGTGTGCGTGTGTGTGATTTAGTGTTAAATAGAAACGTAGCAGAGATGTGTGAAGAGAGGTTGGAGTAGAATTCAAATGGTGAAGTACGTGTGTGTAAACAGAAGGTGCAGTGTGTTTTGTTGGACTGGGCGTGCATGTATGTATGTTCCCAACCTATTCTGGTCGCACCCAAAGGCCCATTGGGATCCCATTTTCCATGACACATCCGCACAAGCAACAGACATTTTCAACGCTCACAACGGGTCAAAGCGTGCACGCTCAAGTCATCTGCACTTCTTACTTCTTTACGTGACTTCGTCACCAAGAAACTCATCCTAGCGCGACTACTCATCACACTTCGACCGTCGCACTTCGCATGTCGCTCGTCGATGCGCCATGGCACTTGCCCAAGGAGGTTGGCCTTGGCCTCCCCCTTGGGGTCAGCCTCGGCCTTGGCCTCCCCCTTGGGGTCAACCTCGGCCTCCCCTTAAGGTTGGCCTTGGCCTTCCCCCGAGGGTTGGCCTTTGGCCTCCATCCTTAGCACATTCACTTCTCTTCAAGGGACCATACATAACTCCGCGACCCCCGTCGCCCAGACACAACTCCGCGACCCCGTCGCCCGGACACAACTCCGCGACCCCCGTCGCCCGGACACAACTCCGCGACCCCCGTCGCCCGGACACAACACCACGACCCCCGTCGCCCGGACACAACTCCACGACCCCGTCGCCCAGACACAACTCCGCGACCCCCGTCGCCCGGACACAACTCCGCGACCCCGTCGCTCGGACAAAACTCCGCGACCCTCGTCGCCCCGACACAACTCCGCGACGCCGTCGCTGGCGTCCGGGCGTCGCACTTCAACACTCTGCCGTACCCGCGCGCCGCGCCGCTGATACAATCGTGCCCCCAGGCTCTCTGTCACACTACCTTGCTCCCGCACACCATACGCACTATGTCGCGCCCATGCGCCACCATTGACACAAACGTGCCCCCGGCACCTTACGCACTCCGTCGCGCCCATGCGCCGCGCCACTAACACAGACGTGCCCCCGACACCTTACTCACTTCATCGCGCCCATGCGCCACAATCATGTCATCATGCCCCCGGGCACCACACTCATTCATCACACCATGCGCACCTTGCCTTGGTCATGGAACATGCTTCAACCCACTCTCCGGAGTGTACATCATCCTGCGGGGATAGGCGACTCCTCCGGGACACTATCTCCGCCAGGGAGCTCTTCAACTCCCCTTCCGCCAGGTAGACGGCTCCTCCGGGATGCTACCTCGGCCAGTCGGGTAGACGGCTCCTCCGGGATGCTACCTTGACATGCTCCGAGTGCTCCGGCACAAGGACTCACCCGCGGGGATAGGCGACTCCTCCGGGACACTATCTCTGCCAGGGAGCTCTTCAACTCCCCTTCCGCCAGGTAGACGGCTCCTCCGGGATGCTACCTCGGCCAGTCGGGTAGACGGCTCCTCCGGGATGCTACCTTGACTCGCTCCGAGTGCTCCGGCACAAGGACTCACCCGCGGGGATAGGCGACTCCTCCGGGACACTATCTCTGCCAGGGAGCTCTTCAACTCCCCTTCCGCCAGGTAGACGGCTCCTCCGGGATGCTACCTTGACTCGCTCCGAGTGCTCCGGCACAAGGACTCACCCGCGGGGATAGGCGACTCCTCCGGGACACTATCTCTGCCAGGGAGCTCTTCAACTCCCCTTCCGCCAGGTAGACGGCTCCTCCGGGATGCTACCTTGGCCGGCCAGGTAGACGGCTCCTCCGGGATGCTACCTCGGCCTGCGGAATAGGCGACTCCTCCGGGACACTATCTCCGTCAGGGTGCCTGCGTGACTGGCCTACGTGCTCCGGCACTGGGGGCTTGCGTCGGCACCCCTAGGGACTATGACCCCCGGGTCACTCCGAGACGGGAGCAGGTCTTCGGAGGGCATCGCGCCTAGTTCACCTGGCAGTTGGGCGTCGGGTCTTCCCCACCGCTGCCAGGCCTGTGGGACTCCGCAAGGGCTTGGATTGGAGGCTAGATCAAGGGGGTTCTCTGGCCACACCGATGCGGTGGGAGCCAGTCTTTCCAGACAGACAGAGCGACGCTGTGCGGGGCAGGCCGGGTGAATATGCGATCTGACAGTCCATGGAGCACCGGCACCCGTGGACCCCCCGGTGACGTGTCACTCCCGGGGAGCGCCACGTGTCGGTTTATGACATCATCATCTCAATCTCTATAAATAGAGGTCTTGAGAATTCATTTGGGACAAAAACATTAAGTTTGGACATTTTCAGGACTTCTTCTTCACTCTCTCACATTTTCACTTTCTCACTCTAGAATTCTCTTGAGAGAAACATACAGTACCCTGACTCTGGACCTAAGCATCGGACTGTGACTGTCATCGTGTATTCATCCCGCGCCATCGCCCTCGCAGCACTGCCACCCTCAGGCTCTGTCTGGAAAGCCCTTGGTCTCTGCCCTTGTTCCACCCTTGTTGTGTCCTACATCAACATACTTGGCATCTGACTCGGACTGCAGCCTTTGTGGCACCTCCACGTAAGTACGAACCCACTTTCCTTGGCATCATTTTGGCGACTCCGCTGGGGAGGTGAGCATCGTATTGTAGTCTGCCTATCTTCCACACTCAGCAACTATGCCTCAGTAATGCAGGGCTACCAGGACTACCAGTCATAACCTCAACCCAGCTATCCAAGAGGCCGTCATTTCCAGACCTAGAAAATTTTCAAGCTATATCGCTCTTGCACAAGTCTATTAACACCACCCTTCCTCCCATCACCCACCCCCTTGGGGGCTTCACCATTTCTCAATCCATTCAGCCTCACATTGCAACGACTTGGTACGTGGTGTGCGGGGTGGCTCGAGCCGCCCTACTATGGTCGCATCATCATCCTTCATTTACTTTTCTTGACACTTAGAAAAAAAATCATTTTTTTCGCAATCGGTCATCGATGATCATCCTCAACGACCTCCCCTTAGCATCCTTGCCCGAACTCAGTCACCCAATTATCTCAATTCCACTAAGGAAACCCCAAGAATTTTCATATCAGAGCTCTACAATAACTCAAATTCTCGGTTAATCATCCTTAAACACAAAGAAGAAATTCAAGTACTTTAAGTTATACACCAATTCCTTTATAGGGGCATGAATAAATAAATAATGAAAATGCTAAACAAACGTCATGATCAGGCTTAAACAAATCCCAAAATTCTACTGATGATTATTACCTACAGAAGGGAACAAAAAAAATAGCATTTGGACCGTCCTTTGCGCTAGGTGAATGGCCATATGGGAGTTGGAGAAATAAGAATTTCTTCACCGATAGATAGGAATCTCTACCTCCATAAACCCCCCACCCCGCACCCCCCACCCCCCCTCCCCCCGCCACACACACACCACCATATATATATATATATATATATATATATATATATATATATATATATATATATATATATATATATAGTATTTAATTTAAATTAACTGTAACATATTTTTTTTTTCAAAATCTCATATGTTATTTTTATTTTCTACATACATGATTTTTTATCTTCGTATGAGAGAGTTACTTACAAGGACACTATAGTCAAATTTGAATCGTAATAAATTAGTATATTAGAGTTTTAGAATTGGTTTTCAAATTATATAAAGCTTCAGGACATAGCACTCATATATATAGTTGTTGCGAGATTAGATAAACTTGAAATTAGATGTCACATCCAAAATAATATTTGCATACCTTTAGACACACTCACTTATTTAGTATATAACTTTAACTTTTTTTCAAGTAGTAGATTTACGAATAAGCTTTATCATTATTGTAATTTTAACAATTATTTGTTCGTCGGGTGGTTCCACCAAAAAGAAAAAAAAAGCATCATTTTGTTTATTTAACAAAAGGATTCTAAAAGCTATATATTATGCTGATGAGTCCTTATTACATCCATTACGGTAAGCATATATTAAAAAAAAAAGATGAATCAATTTTTACATTATTTTTATTGTTTCAATCTCAATTGTAACATCAATTATTTTTTCTCTCCTGAATCTAGTATGTTATTTTCATTTTTTTAGACATATAAATTTTTGAGTTAATTACGCCATTGACCATTGAACTATTAGGCATATTTCATTTTGACCACTGGACTTACAATTGTGTCAAAGTGACCACTGATGTTTAAACTTTGTCCAAATAAGGTCATTCCGTTCAGTAGAGCTTATCGGCGTTCCGTTAACTCCCTTTAGTGAGGGGTAACCACGTCATTTTGCCTATTATCTTCCCCTTTTCTTCTCTTCTTTCCCTCCATTCTTCTTTCCCTCCATATTTCTTTCCCGCCCAGCATCTCATCTCATTTTCCCTCCTCTTCTTCCACATCACAAGACATTCTACTTCTTCTTCCACAGCAAACAAAAAGAAAAAAAAACCCAATCCACTCCTCCTTCCATGGGTTGCTACTGTCGAAAGAGTCCAACAATTAAGACATCATGGACCCCGAAAAATCCAGGAAGAAGATTCATGGCTTGCGGAGCTGAAAATGAAGATCCATGTGAGTATTTTATTTGGATTGATCCACCCATGTGTGAAAGGGCTGTGCAAATCATACCTGGACTGCTACGAAGGATCAATGGAAATGCTGAGGAGGTTCGAAGGCTTATGGTGCAAATTGAAGGTAAACAAGAGCAATTGGTGACATATGAGAAGAAACTGAGAAGCTATCAATGGAAGGAAAAGATATTGTGGTTTGTCTTGTTGTGCTCATGGGTGTTCTTTGTAATGAACTTCAAGTCAAAAAGAACCGCAAACAACAGTTTGCTTTTGGAGATTGGAGAGTTGTGATCTGGGTAACAATTTGTGTCTGGGGACTTGTGTTCTTTGTAATGTTAGTGTTTTTAATGTAATGTAATGGAAAGGGCTGTGCATGTAATGGCAGCTGTAATGGAAAGAATATAATGGAAGCAGTTTGTTTGTTTGTGCTTAACAGTTTGTTTGTGCTTGATTGGGATGTAATGGAAAAACATGTAATGGAAGCAGCTGTAATGGAAAGAAAAAAATGGAAGTTCAATGTATAATATCATAATTGCTTCTGTTTCAAAATGGCATTTGTCAATGCTTCTTTACCAACATAACATCAATATTATTCTAAGGACAAATCTGCCTACCTACAGCTATAAAACAAAAGGCTGTAGAATGATATGTCCATAAAAGCTATAAGTTATCCACAGAAGACTCCATCTATCCCAACATGCTTCCTAAATCAAAAAGCTACAGCTATCCACAAAAGGCTTTAGTCTTCCCATGTACACAAGTTATCTCCTAACTGATTGTCTTGTTGTAGGTCTTGCTCCTTGGCTTGAAGTTGCTGTACTTGCACCTCCTGTTGCACATTGTTGGCCAGAAGTTGCATTGTTTCTCCTCACCTGTAAATCATAAAATAACTAAGGAATAAGTAATTCACATACAAAATATAGATGGCTAATAAGAAATAGGTTCAAACTCACTGGATATTTCTTCCTTCCAGCTTCAGGTTGTAGCCAACCTTTGGGGTTTGGATCTGTCACCTTCTTCTTCTTAGGCTGGATTCTCTTTTCACTGCCTTGTGTAGTGCATCCTGCCTTCCCAGTGTTATGACCACCTGTAGCTGTCACCTTCCCCATGACCTTGCCCCGACCTCGATTCCCCTTCTTAGGTTCTCTTGTCTTTGGTTGACACCCTTGCCCCCTGCAACCCCTACTGTTGTGCCCAGCATTGCCACATTTGCTACAGGTGATAACCATTCCCTTTCTTCCTAATTTTCCAGCCCCATCAGGTAGACCCCTCTTAGGCTGTGTGACCTCATCCCAATCCTTCCTTCTTAGCTTCTTAGGCCTACCAGGTTGCTTATGATATATAGGTGGAAGAATGGTCCCTTTATTTGTTGGTTCCCAAAGGTTGGAACCACTAAGGGGGTTCACTAAGTAGTCATAGACTTTCTTAAAAGTTTCAACCCTAAAACACTCATCAACCCACTGCTCAGGTTCACCCCCATTCCCTCCATTAGCCATGTCATTGTAAATTGCTGAAATTGCATGTGCACATGGAATTCCACATAAATCCCATTTTCTGCAGCTGCAAGTCTTGTTGTGCAGGTCAACCACATAACCTTCCCCACTTGCAGCCCTCACACTATATAGACTGCCACCATTCCAAGCACAATTATAGTGGCAGGACTTCAACTTCAACTTCTCTAACTTAGCCTGAATCTTGGGACACAACAAACCATCCCACTTTTCCATCTCTTTTCTCTTCTTCACAATCCTTTGCATTACTTGATTTCTAATGTTCTCAAGGCATGTAATTATAGGTTTATCCCTAGCACTGACAATGGCCCCATTAAACACCTCACAGTAGTTATTTAGCAATAGATCACACCTGGTCTTCAGTGAGAAGTGAGATCTAGACCAATAATGGGGTGGGATCTTAGCTAAGTATTCATAAGCACCTACACAGTCTTCTTTTATCTGTTGCATGCTTCTGCCAAAGTATATGGCATTGGGAGCCTTTGCAGCATTCCACATGGCATTCTTAAGATCTAAACTCCTAAACTGCTTCTTGAAATTTTTGTACATGTGCATGACACAATACCTCTGTTCACACAGAGGTAGAACTGTTTCTAGTGCTGTCAGCAAACCCTAAAAAAATGATTAAATAAAGTAAACAAGTTAGTGGAAAATATTAAATAGCAAATAAGTTGAGAAAGATAGTTAATGGTTGATTATTACCTTTTGTTGGTCTGAAATGAAAGTCCATTCACTTTGGTCCTCAATCTGTAAGTCTTCTTTTAAAAGGTTGATGAACCATTCCCAAGAGAGCATGTTTTCTGCCTCAACCACTGCCCATGCAAAGGGGTACATGCCATTATCAGGGTCAATACCCACTGCTGTCAACAGTTGTCCTGGGAAAGGACCTTTTAAAAAGCACCTATCAAGCCCCACAATTTTCTTACACCCTATCTTGAACCCATTCTTCAGAGAGCCCAAACACATGTACAACCTTAAAAACCTAGGGAATTCTTCTCCAACTATTGGCTCACACAGCTTCATAAGTGCAGTGGTCCCTGGATTGCACTTGGTCACCTCATTACAATAGTCCCATAAACCCTTAAATTGCTCCCTATAACTGCCATCAATCATATCTGCTGCCTTCCTTTTTGCTCTGTAAGCTTTACTTCTAGAAACACCAGCTTCCAAATCTGTCCTAATAGTTTCTCTTATTGACTCAAGTGGCCATGTGGGGTTTGATCTGAACTTCTCCAGGTATTTTTTGGATATCCAATCAGCTTTGATATGTTGGTTATAGTATACATGTGGGCAAATGTGCTCTTTATGATATGTCTTAACAATTAAGCTATCTTTCTCAGCAAGCTTGGAAGCATATAAAACCCACTCACACTGTGGACTCCCATAACACTTTGCTCTAACCCTTTCTTTTTCATTTGTGTACAATTTTATGTTTCTTCTAGTCAGGATTGCATGTTCTCTGATAGCTTGCTTCAAGACACCTGCATTAGCAAACAACTGACCTACACTAAATTTGGGCCTGCTCATGTCTACCTCACGGTTGAACTGAACACAACTCCTCCTATCTTTGTCAACTTCATCCTCAGACATACTTGTCAAACTCCTTAGTTCATCAGAGTCATCATAATCTGATGTCCTTTCTTGTTCCTCATATTGTAGTACTGCTTGATCCCTGATGGCCATGTCATTCCAATCTTCACCTACATCTACATTTGCATGGTAAAGATCTATATCTTCCTCAACCTCATACTCACTATCATATATATCATTAGGAGGGCAGTACTGTGAGTCATCTGAGTCACTATCATGCTCACTCTCATTCCCATGCCCACTCCCAATCTGTGAGTCATCTAAGTCACTATCATGCTCACTCTCATTCCCATGCCCACTCCCAATCTGTGAGTCATCTGAGTCACTATCATGCTCACTCTCATTCCCATGCCCACTCCCAATCTGATCAGTGTTTACATGCCCACTCTCATTCTGATCAGTGTTCACATGCTCACTCTCATTCCCATGCCCACTCCCAATCTGATCAGTGTTTACATGCTCATGCTCTGAGTTGCTGTTAACAGTGTGTAACTCTTGCTCATTGGGATGTTCATTTTCACATGGGGGAAGAAGAAGCTGGGTAAACTTATTGTTCTCATAGTATGATGCATCCAGGTCATCCTGAGTACCTAATGGATGTTCATCACATAAATCAATCTCCTCAATTACAACTGATGAACCAGTTACAGGTGGAGGTACAAAATACTCCTCCACTGATGCACTTCCATGCTCAACATAGAATTCTACAACATTAACCTTTTTCTCAGTTATAACTCTTATTAGTTCCCTGATATCATCATCACCCCCTAGACCCCTCAACCCATTGTCAAGGCTCATCCCAGGAACCCTGTAATAATAAAACATCACCTCATGCCCATAACCGAACTCCTTTAACATTTCATCCACTTCATGCATTGACATCTTATCACACTCACAGTAATCGAAATAATTAACAAGGCCATCAATGTAGTGCCTCTTTGGCATGTAAACAAACTCTCCACCACTGTGCAACTCAACTGTAAAGAAGTCTACTGACGTTCCTGTTTATAAGATATTTACTAATTAATACTCCAATTTCACGTTATAAAGTGCATATTATAGTAATTTCGAACAGCAAATTGCTATTCCCAAGCCCATAAACAAATAAGAAAAAAATTGAATTTAATTAACATAACAGCATGCATGCATTCTATATAAAAATTACTTCTAAGTATGTGTAAACAACATTATTTGTGAATCTGTATAAACAATATTATTTGGGAATCTGTGTAAACAACATTATTTCATGGATCATGATTGTGTGGGTGGCTACATCAGGATTCGTGTCGATTTAAAAAGCATATCACTAAATCTAAAAAATGTATAGAAAAACTTACCGTAAAGATCGTGTGTTTCAAGATGGGTACCCTCTTCTCTAAGAACCCACGCCATTGCAATCTTTTATCTCCGTGGACTTTACTTGATTCGAGTAAAGGAAACGACGATCTCCCTCTGAAAATCAAAGAAGATGGAAAGACAGAGAAAGAGGAGACGATGTGTGTCTCTGTAGAAACGAACAACAGGTAGAGTGACGAATTGATCGTTCTTCGAGTAAAGGAATAACGATCTCCCTCTGAAAATCGAAGAAGATGGAAGGACAGAGAAAGAGGAGACGAACTGTCTCTCTGAAGAAACGACGGACAGGTAGAGTGACGACTTTACCCTTCAAATTTGAAACTTAACGGATTTGTTCTCGACAGAACCTAACAGAATGACCTTATTTGGACAAAGTTTAAACATCAGTGGTCACTTTGACACAATTGTAAGTCCAGTGGTCAAAATGAAATATGCCTAATAGTTCAATGCTCAATGGCGTAATTAACTCTTAATTTTTATAGTCATACTAAAGAGTGATTTTAAGGATACAATAGTTGAAATTAGATCCTAATAAATTAGTTTATTAATTAGTTAGAGTTTCATAGATGAAAATTAACTTATCAAAATAAAATGAAATATTAAAGGACTCTATCCAAGATAGTAGTTATGACCTCTAGAGAAACTTATAATGTTTATAAGCTTATTTACTTTGGAAATATAATGGGACGACGTATCATATTTTGCATCTAAAAGATTTTAAATGTTCTCAAATATAGTTATTAGCAAAATATTTGATTTAGTGCTATCTTTTTTTTTTCCTAGCACATATGTGATTCCTTTTCAAAATCTCATATACACGTATATAGTCACTTTTATGATCATGTGGTCATATCAAAAAAAAAAGTTGTCCTTTAAATTTGTTGATGATTTTATATATTATTTAGATAGTTTTTTGTAATGGTTAGTTGTGTGTAATGATCTATACATTTTTTTGAATTATAATTAACTTAAATTAATTGTAACATAATTGTTTTCTTCTAGATCTCATATGTTAATTTTTTTTTCTAGATACATATTCTTTATCTTCATATGAGAAAATTAGTTAAATAATATGCTAGTCAAAATTAAATCCTAAAAGATTAATATATTTAGAGTTTGCAGATTATATATAAGGCTTCCTAATATAGTTCTCAAAGAATTCCAGTAAAAATAAATAATCATAAAAATAGGGATCACATCCAACATAACATTTGCATACCTTTATTTAACATCTCGGGATTTCCAGAGCGTTAACCAATCAATCGATCGATTTTCAATCATCCAATTATCTCAATTGCACTAAGGAAACCCCAATAATATTCATATCAGAGCTCTACAATAACTCAAATTCTCAAATTCTCGGCTAATCATCCTTAAACACAAAGACTAAATTAAAGTACTTAATTTATTAAGTTATACACTAATTCCCTAGCGGGGGCTTAAATAAACAAATAATGAAAATGCTAAACCAACTCCATCATC
This sequence comes from Escallonia rubra, assembly GCA_033065855.1. Taxonomy (NCBI): domain Eukaryota; kingdom Viridiplantae; phylum Streptophyta; class Magnoliopsida; order Escalloniales; family Escalloniaceae; genus Escallonia; species Escallonia rubra. The sequence goes on along the minus strand of JAVXUO010000100.1, from coordinate 28,129 downwards.
AGGCTCAAACTAATCCCGGAATTATACTGACGATTATTACCTGCAGAAGGGAAATAACAAAAATGAGTGAGCTTTCGAGAGCTTAGTAAGGTCGCTCAAAATTCAGTAGATAATACAAATGATTTGGAGAATGGCTATATGGGAAAAGATTCATCTCAATCTCTCAAAATCAAATAGATAGAAAAAATCCAATTACGCTGAAAACAATGCAGATGATATTGAGCATGAGTAAATTTGCAAAAACACAGAGGCAGTATAAGGAAACACTTAGCAAAGCCACACACGCAGTGCTGGGTAATCACTTAGCAAAACCACAAAGGCGATGCTCACTAACAATATGGTTACATATGCATATGAACGCTAGCTAGACCATAAGGTTCTAGCATTTCCCAACAATAACAGAACATCCTTATATCACCCTCGATACAGACCATCCTTATAACTCCTAAATACACTAACTCATGTCAATATGCAGAATGCAATAATCGATAATACAATGAATAAATCGATGCACAATGAGTAATGAATTCTGAGTATCAATAGGAATTTTTAAAAAAATATTTGCCAGAATTTAAAAAAAAAATTTCAATTCATAACAATTATAATTTCGTTTAAAGAAAATTCGATGACAATTCAAAAAAATATTTGCGAGAATGATTAGATGAAATGGGGTTTCAGATAGAAATCCTTACCTCATTCCAAGATATGCGGTCACTGTTATTCAACCTCGTTCAAAACCTCAAATAAAAATAAATTGGAAATTTAATTATTAGAATACAATCTAGCCTCAGAAGACTACAAATCCTATGATAAATACTCACTCCGACACTCTCAACCTAAACCAAAAAGAAATAGATCCCTCGGACGCCCAACTTAATCGATGATCCTGCGCTTTCTTTAAGGCATTAAGACACCCTAAAAATTCATAATAAATCTTTGCAACGTGCTTTTATAACTTAAAACATCATAACAAGTTACAATATGAATTTTTAGAAATTTTGAATATTTTTGAATTAAAAATAATTTTCTAAAAAACTAGAAATTAAATGTCCAAAAATAGCCTTTAATACTTATAGCATAAATAAAATTCTCATAATTCTTGTAATAGCTTTATAATATATGAGAAAAAAACTGAAGCTAGAATTAGGGTTTAAAGGTACTGGGATCATTTTAAAATATTTGTTTTGCTGAATCAAATGCGATACGGATTTAGTATCAACTCAACTCTAAAAATTATGAAACTGAAACTTCTTTATTTCACAAAAACATTACAGAAAATTTCCTAGAATTTATTAAGAATTTTAAAGACTCCAAACAGATTTTAGAATAACTGAAATGTATTAATACCTCACTGCAACTTCCTCTTTAATTTTTTTCCTCTTTAATTTTTTTTCCAGCACTCACAATGTATTAATACCTCACTGCAACTTCTCCCCTTTCCATTTCACACTCTCATAACACACACTATAACACCTACACACATACCCACACACAATTCACACAACTTCATCCTCTCCTTTCAAGACCCATTTTACACACACACACACTGCCTCACTCTCATGGCAGCCACTTCCTCACACACACTTATCTTTCATAGACACACACAATCAGACACGCTATTTACTCTAACCTGCAATCACCCAATACATCCTCAATACACAACATTTTACACACTTGTATACAGACATCAAGATACCATTTACACATACACTCTATAGCTCTTTGTAGCAGTCGTGCATTTGCTCCCCCATTACAAACATTTCACATACACAAACCTGGGACACAACATTTCCTTTCCACCCATTAATACCACACATACACACACAAATATCTCAGAGACTCAGACCCACTGCCGTCTTCTTCTTCCTTCTCCTTGTTTACTTACTCTTATTAGTCCCAAGCACATATAGCTGGTCACTCACCCCACTCACCTTCATTGCAAATCCATATTTCACTCCATTAACACACGAGATATACACTTATACTTTTTCTTTTTGCCCAACAGATACAAAAGCACACTTATTACACCCACTCCCTTTTCATGCTCAGTCACACAAGCACACACCAACCCACTTCATGAAAATGGCTGCCCCAAACTCCCCCATCGTGCACACTCACATATTCACAGTTCCATGCCCATTACACACAAACTATACACACATATACAGCCCAACCTTCACACAACAAGAACACACAGTGCACACCTCGACAGCCCCCTTTTTCCCTTACCCTCATATACACAATCTCAGCCCAAAACACAAATTAAATTAGACCAAAAAAAATTTGTAGAAGGCTTTACAGAAAAATCGCACTTGGTCGCCGATTTCAGTCCTTACTCTCTCCCTCTATCTGGGTACAATTTCTTCCTTTGTGTGGCTCTCTCTCCATTTCTCACGAGCACAGACCCCTTCTCTGTATAATTCTCTCTCTCTCTCTCTCTCTCTCTCTCTCTCTCTTCCCTTTTCTCTTTTCTCTGTCTTTGTTCTCCTCTGTTTTTCCGTAACTTTAGAGCAAATCTGCTCTCTCTGTCTCTTCTCTTCTCTTTATGTTGTAATCGAAGAGCAAATGTTCTTTCTCTTTTGTAAGTTGTAACCAAAGATTCCCTCTAATGGTAGCTTAAATATCTCCCTAATTTCCTCCTTGGTTCCCGCTCTTTCCAAAATAAAAGGATTGACACTAATTTTTCAAATAAATAGATTTTGAATTTACTCTATTTATTTATTTATTTACTAAACCCGCTTTACTAATTGTCGCTAATAATTGCCGATAAAATTCGGCAATGCCAATTGTTACTAAAGACCTGAATCAGTATTACTTATACTGCATCCGTTAACTTATAACGTATGGTTGTCTAAAAAAAATTCGCTAAGAATCATAATGTTTAATATTCATCAATTTGTCACTAAAGGTCTCTAAAAATATCATTACGCTGCTTGTCACTAAAGACCTCAATCAATAGTGGCTATTGGTAAATTTACAACTTATGGTTCCTAAACATTTAGTCGCTAAAGGTTACAGGCATAATATCGTCTATGCAAATCGACTAACATATTGTTTATGAAAATCGTCGCTGAAAAATAAATTAACAGGCTTGACAATATCAAAGTTTGGGGTATTACACTTTAGATACACTAACATGTTTAGTATATGTTTATATTGATAAATCTTTTAATCGATTATGGAAATCTCAGGTAACATCATTTTCTAGATATATGAATTTTTATATTCATATTAGAAAGTGGTTTTTAGGATACAATATTAGAATTAAGTACTAATAAGTTAGTTCTTTAATTAGTTAGAGTTTCAAAATGTTTAGAATTAGTTTTTCAATTTTATAAAGCTTATTGATATGGAAATTAACTTCTCATGAAATAAGGACCCCATCGCCGATAATAGTTGAGACATTTAAAGGCACTTTTGTTATCATGCGGTCTTATCAAAGCAAAAGGTTTTCCTATAATTTGATTAGTGATTTTATAAATTATACAGATAATTTTTCACAATAATTATTTTAAGTAGAAATATCTATACATGTATTGAATTATAAAAACTTAAATTATTTGTAACATACACTTTTTCTTCTAGATCTTATATGTTATCTTTGTTTTATAGATACATATCTTTTATCTTCGTGCGACAGAGTTAGTTTTAAGAATACGATAGTCAAAATAAAATACTAAAAGATTAGTATATTTAGAGTTTTAGAATTAGTTTTAAGATTACATAAGGCATCCAAATATACCCCTCATATAGTTCCTGCAAAGGTAAATAAACTTAAAAAGGTATCATATGCACAATAATAATGTGATGACTAAGGTATCTCGCTTCGCTTACTATATATCACAAATATATAGATATATATTCATTACGCACATATACAGAGAGACACACAGACACAGAGATATAGATATAGATAGTATATAAATACATATATTTTCTTTCGCTATTACCATGGAGCCCAAATCCGATAGGTATCCTAGGTAAAAGTCAGTGTTGTAAATCCTCAATGCAGATCTTGAACTTGATTCATTGGATATATAACAACTAAAACTTGGGGTGATCTTGTGGACGATGATGAAATTATTGGTCGCATCTATTTATCAAGAAATATTATTATGGTAGAAAAGACTTAAAGCGATCGAACCAGGCAGGGCGAGCTTCTTTCAAAGCATATAAATGAAGGAACATCTCAATGAATAAAAATTGCAGAGGCAAAGACGTACCAGAAAATGCTAGTCAGACATTTGATGCTGCACATCCATTCGATGCACCAGAAAATGCTAGTCATACATTGGCAGGAATCACGTTCTTCTCCCTTTGCCTGATGTGCAATGTCTATGCCTTGTTCTGCGCCTTGAAGTACACACCCGTCAGGCATTATTACTTCTTTAGATGGCTGCTTTTCTTCTTCTTCTTCATGTGGTTCAGATTGTCGCAGTGCTTCTTTTCCTCCTCCTACTTCTCTTCTCTTCTCCTTTGCTTTTTCGGCACTAACTGTGGCCTTAGCGTGCTCGACAATATCTTCAATAAGATGTGCCGCAGACCTGGTAATTGTGTCCAATAGAAATATTAGAATGGGACTGATATCCTCTTTTATTGATTAAGAAACTTGTGTTTTTTTTATCACTTTTATTCTTCCAGTAAAGTTTTCAAGTGTTTCAGTTTTAGTGTTAAAGACTAGTACGATAATATTATTTATTTTTTTTGGAGGGGGGGTCCCTATCTACTGGGGGAGAAATGTGTGCAATTTTTCTGGTACGGAGGAGTTATTATTTTTGGCCTCTGTGGTGGCAAGATTTGATCATTAAATAGGTTACCGTTGACCAGTGCAAAAGCAATTTAGTGCATGGTAACTAAAAACTTCTTGATGGTGGGATTCGGCAACTTTACCATGTATAACTAGCTATAACGTTCTTAGTGTGTTTTACGCGTTATTGAAAAAGGTTTTGTCACATTTGTTAGAATTTCAGCAATAATTAAAGACATTTTCTGGCGGAAAGTGCAAAAGCTACACTTTTCTGACACTCTGTTTATATGTTGCTAATTTAATCATTTGTTTCAAGGCAACTTGGATTTAGTATATAAGACATCTTGTCCCACATTGGTTGTATAGAGAAGATCACGGCTTATCTCTAAGTATAAGTAAGATGTCTTATATTATGTTTAAAGTCAAGAGAGAAGAGTCCTTCTTTAAGTAGGAGAACCATTGAGAAATACACGTGAGGGAGTGTTGTAATTCTGACTTGTGCAAAGTGAATTTGAGATATCTCATATCTCTTGTGTTCTCTTGTTTGGTTATTGTATTCTATACATATTTATCTAGAGAGATTTCGTAAGTGGTATCAGAGCATTCCAAGTTTTTTTTTTTTTTGGGCAAAAATAAAATCAATATGAGAGGATAAATATGTCGAACAACACAACCATGAAGTATGCATGTGAACAATTCGATGGGAAGACGAATTTTGGCATATGGCAGAGCACGGTGAAGGATATCCTTGTGCAACAAGGATTGCTCAAGCCTTTGCTGGGGAATATGCCTAAGTCAATGGATCAGGATGATTGGGAGGAATTACAAGGGAAGGCTGTATCTACGATAAGGTTGGATCTAGTCCTGAAGGTTAAGTACCAGGTTTTGACAGAGAATCCTCCAACAACTCTGTGGCAGAAATTGGAGAAGATATATATATCAAAATCTTTGTCAAATTGATTATATATGAAGAAAGATATGTACTAGTTACGGATGGATGAAGGTTCAGATCTGGGTGACCATATATCAGAATTTAACCGGTTGGTGTCCCAATTTTAAAGTATACATGTCAAACTCGAGGAGGAAGATCAGGCAATTTTGTTGTTATCTTCGCTTCCGAAATCATATGAGACCTTGAAGACTACGTTGCTTATTAGGAAGGAGACATTGCTTGTTGATAATGTTATGTCGGCTCTTATGGACTCGAGTAGAGTTAATGGGACGAGGTCAAGCAGTGGAGGCGAAGGTCTGGTGGTAAGGTCTGAAAATAATAATTGTCATGGAAGAGGCAGCGGTCGATATAGAAGCAAAAATCTTGGACATGGAAAAGACAGGTCTAAGTCTCGTGAAAAGCAGGACAAGTCCTGTATTGAATGCTGGTATTGTAAAGAGATAATTCACATTGCAAAGAAGTGCCCAGAAAGGAAGGAGAAGAAGAACGGAAAGAAACATGTGAATAATGCTAATGTTGTTGAAGAAGATGACAAAAGTAGCTAATCTTTTATCAGTTAGAGACAACAGTCTTTCTACGGAATGGTTTCTTGACTCTGCAAGTTCGTTTCATATGTGCCCACATAAAAAATGGTTTGATTGTTTTACTTTAGGGAACAGTGGTACTGTATTAATGGGTAATGACGCTATTTGTGAAGTCATGGGAATAGGTACCATTAAAATTAAAATGTTTGATGGGATTGTGAGAACCCTAGGTGATGTAAGGTACATACCTAACTTAAAGAAGAATTTGATTTTCTTGGGCACACTCGATTCTATAAATTGCAGTATATCTATAAAAGGTGGAGTCACGAAAGTTAATAAAGATACCATGGTGATAATGAAAGGTCGAAAAATTGGAAATTTTTATAAACTGGTAAAAAACAAAGTTATAGCTGGAGCTTTGGTATCAACTCATACATGTTCTAGCAATGATAACTCTTGAGTTATGGCACAAACGACTGGGACACTTGACTGAGGGAGGTATGCTGAAACTTCACGAACGCAAACTGTTATAGGGAGCGAAATCATGCAAGCTGGACTTCTACAAATTTTGTGTGTTTGGGAAGCAGAAATGAGTTAGTTTTAAAGCTGCTTATCATATTAGTAAAGGGGATTTAGACTACGTGCATTCAGATGTTTGGGAACCAATCAAGCATGTCTCAAATGAAGGAGCTCGTTACTTTGTTACATTTATAGATGATTTCTCAAGGAAAATATGGGTGTACTTTATGAAGCATAAGTCTGAAGTTTTTAACGTGTTTAANCAGTGAAAGGCTAGAGTTAAAAATTAAACGAGTAAGAAGCTTAGGTACTTCAGATCAGATAACTGCATGGAATACAAGGATGAGGAGTTTCTGCAGTTCTGCAAGGATGAGGGTATCATCAAACACTTTTTACTGGAGAGGACTCCAGAGCAGAATGGGTTGCTGAAAGAATGAATAGAACCTTACTAGAGCGAGCTAGATGCATGAGGTTGAATGCAAGTTTGCCAAGAGTTTCTAGGCTGAAGCTATTAACACAGCTTGTTACTTGATCAACCATTCTCCATTATCTGCCATTAATCACCAGTTCCCGAAGTATGGTCCGGTGAACAAGTTAATTTTTCGGCAATGAGAATTTTTGGTTGTCCTGCGTATGTTCAGCTTCAGGATGAAGAACGATCCAAACTTGATCTTAAGTGAAAAGAATGTATATTTCTTGGATATGAGGAATGAATATAAGGCTACATGTTATAGGATCCAGTGGCCAAGAAAAGGGTGATAAAAGAGATGTGGTATTCAATGAAGCACAAATGTTGAACACGGATGCAACTTCTAGCGAAAGGCATGGTCACACAGTGGAAATAGAGTTGCATGAGCAGAGGACAAAATCAGCTAATGAGTCTATAGATGGATCTACAGATAAGCAGTCTTTAGAGGATCCAAAGGAGCATCCTAGTGATTCTTGAAATCTAGTCAGAGAGCCACGTACCAAGAAACCAACTCAAATGTATGGTTTTGAGGACTTGGTCTCATTTGCACTAATTGTGGGAAGTGGAGATCCTACCAGTTACAACGAGGCTGTCAAGGCAGAGGATGGTAACTCATGGTTGATAATAATAGATGAGGATATCGAATCTCTATAGATGAATCAATCTTGGGAATTAGTTAAACTTCCAAAAGGTGTGAAGGCTATTAGATGTAAGTGGGTTTACAGGAAAAAGGAATATCTGAAGTATAATGCAAGATTGGTGGCAAAAGGGTATTCTCAAAAATAGGGAATTGATTATAATGAGATCTTTTCGCCAGTGGTGAAGCAGACTTCTATCATATGGATATTGTCTATTTAGCAGCGCACAATATGGAGTTAGAGCAGCTTGATGTGAAGACAGCTTTCCTCCATGGTGATTTGGAGGAGAGGATCTACATGCAGCAACGCAAGGGATTTGTTGAGCCTGGGAAGAAAGACTATGTGTGCAAGCTGAAAAATCCTTATATGGTTTGAAGCAGTCTCTTTGGCAGTGGTACAAGCGATTCGACACATTCATGGTTACTCTTGCTGTGAGTATGATTGTTGTGTGTATTATTGAGTCCTTGATGATAAATCACTGTTATTCCTTACATTATATGTGGATGATATGTTGATTTCTGCGAAGAACAAGTCTCATATTCTGCACTTGAAGAAATTGTTGAGCAGGAAGTTTGATATGAAGGATCTTGGTTCTGCTAAAAAGATCCTTGGTATGGGAATTCATAGAGATCAAAAGGCATGAAAGTTATGGGTAACTCAGAAAAATTATGTTGAAAAAGTACTAGAGAGGTTTAGTATGCTCAACACTAAACCAATTAGTACACCTTTGGGAGCTCATTTTCAGTTATCCTCACAACTTTGTCCTAGTACAGAAGAAGATGTTCAATATATGTCTCGAGTACCGTATGCAAATGAGGTTGGTTGTCTTATGTATGCCATCATGTGTACCACCGATATATCATATGCAGTTAGTATGGTCAGCAGGTATATGAGAAATCCAGGAAAGAAGCATTGGGATGCAGTGAAGTGGATCTTCTGTTGCCTAGCAGGTTCGACCAACTTTGGCATCATGTTTGATCGTGATGGGGCAAGAGGTGAGGTCTCTGGCTTTGTGGATTCTGATTATGCTGGGAACTTGAATTCCAGGAAATCCACGACTGGATATATTTTTACATTCCATGGATAATCGATATGTTGGAAATCAGTGTTACAGTCTACTACATCATTGTCAACTACAACATTGTTACCTACGGAGGCAGAGTAAATGGCATTGACAGAGGCAGCTAATGAGGCATTATAGTTGAAGGGACTGGTAGGGGAGCTTGGCTTAAAGCATCGTGGTGTTTTGTTACAAGTATGACAGTTAGAGTGCAATGAATTTGGCAAAGAATCAGATTTTCCATTCAAGGACCAAGCATATTGATGTACGTTCTCATAGGGTCCGGGAAAGGATTAATTTTCGACAGATTATAGTGCACAATGTTCACACTAATGACAACGCAGTTGATATGCTCACGAAAACAATCATGACAGAGAAGTTCAAGCATTACTTGAGCTTGATTCATCTTCTTTCTTGATAAGCTCGAGGTGGAGTGCATCCATACCTTTAAGAGGGACGCAAGGTGGAGTATCTGAAAAAAGGTACTGAAGGCATATTACACTCTTCCTATATATATATATATATATATATATATATATATATATATATATATATATATACATATGTTATATATGTATATATATATATACATATATATATATATATACATATGTACATATGTACATATGTATATACATATGTACATATGTACATATATACATATGTACATATGTATGTACATATATATGTATATATACATACGTATACATATGTATATACATATATATATATATATACATATGTACATATATATATATGTACATGTATGTACATATGTATATATATATACATATGTACATATGTATATATATGTACATATGTATACATATATGTATATATATACATATGTACATATATATATATGTACATATGTATATATATGTATATACATATATATACATACATATATATACATATATATACATACATATACATATATATACATACATATACATACATATATATATATACATATATATACATACATATATATATACATATATATACATACACATATATATACATATATATATATATAGGGCGCTGATCCGTTGAGAGCGCTAGCAAAATAGGAGATCTTGCAAACGCGATCTGGACGTCCATCCCGAAAGATGGACGGTCCAGATCGCGCCTTTTTCAAAACCTGTCAGACGTCCGCCATACAGTATGGCGGACGGGTTTTTTTACCAAATTGCCCCTCCGCGCCTGTCCGCTATACAGTAGCGCGGAGGGCATTAATGTCCTGATGGGAGACAGCAAAAAGTCGTCCGCCATACAGTATGGCGGACGTCCCCTAGTCTGACACCTGTCAGGGCCTGTCCCGTCAGTTTTTTCACTGACCCCTGCCTGACACGAGACAGCAAAAAAGGTGTCCGCTAGACAGTATCGCGGAATAATTTCCTCACACGCGCGCGGACAGGTGCTTCCCGTATACCCCCGAGGTTCCTGATTCTCAGCTCTCTTTCCTGAATTCTCAGCTCATCCCGCAAAATTCTCCAGCTCTTCCCGCAAAATTTTCTTCTCCTTCGGATTCACCTGGCTTCCATTTCTGGCTCCCCTCAAGCTTCTTCGAGTAAAACTTGCTTCAATCTTCTTCACTCAAACAAGGTAAGTTTCTCATCTCAGATATTTTCTGGGTGGATTGACTGATAAAGTATATTTTTTATTTTGGGCAAAAAAATATAAATTTCTGATGATGTTCTAGAAATTAATTTGTTAACTTTAAAGAAGTTTATTGTAGTTAATTTTGGATTTTTTTGAGGGCCGCTAACTTCGGCACATCTATCCTATTTAAATTCGAATTTTTTTAGATACGTTTGTTGTATTTTGGCATGATGAATTTGTCTAACGCTCTTAGTAATTGTAATTTGTTATGTTCAATAAATCTATAATTAGCAAAATGGGAGACTTTTGAGATTATGTATATAGTATATTTGTCATCTTAAATTTGTCTATTTGTCACGATAATTTTAAGGTAATATTTTCAGTTGAAAATGTCATTTGATTGTTCAGCGTAGTCTATATTTCTACATATAGGGAGCTGTTTCACAATGTCTGATTTCGTGTCGAGCTCCAACACCCCCGTAGATGCTAGTGATCCGTATCTAGGACGAACCTTTCAAACATTGGAAGAAGCTGGAGAATGTTTCCGAGCGTATTCATTGAGGGTTGGATTTGGCATTAGAATAAAGACTTCAAGAACGAGCAACATAACGAGAAAGATATGCTCTCGTATGTACGAGTGCCATAGGGGCAGAAACCCAGTGCAAAATGAGACACGCGTAGGCAACGAGGACAGTGATGATGAAATAGGCTATTCGCGCAGAAGACGGGACTTCTTTGCGCGAACGAATTGCCAGGTCAAGATGTTCGTAAGCTATAAACCCAAGCAAGATCATTGGCTTATTAGCAGCCTGGAACTGGCACACAATCACCCGTTAGTAACCCCTTCTAAGGTGAGTCAGATGCATCAACACAAGAAGATGGGAAAGGTCGCGAGGAGCCTCATTCACACAATGAGCGATGCGCGTCTAGGACCTACCGACATGATTAATGTTCTTGCTGAACAGGCCGGGGGAATTCAGAATTTAAACTTTAACACGACAGACGTTCGCAACGCGGTCCGAACCCATAGACGAGCCGCGTATGACCTCAATGATGCTCAAGCCACAATGAGCCTATTGAAGCGGATGCAGATGGAGGACCCGCAGTTTACCTTCGATTATAAACTTGACGACGAGCATCGAGTTAGCACAATTTTTTGGGTCGACGGTCGTTTCAGGCTTGCTTATAAGCATTTTGGGGATGTCGTGACTTTCGACACCACATACCGTACCAACAAGTACTCGATGCCGTTTGCCCCTTTCACGGGGGTCAATCATCATTATCACTCCATCCTGTTCGGGTTCGCTTTGTTAAGGGACGAGAGCGAGAGTTCTTTTGAATGGTTGTTTAGTGTGTGGCTGGAAGCCATGAACTTCAAAGCACCCAACGTTATCATCACCGATCAAGATTTGGCAATGAAGAAGGCTATTGCCACCGTCTTCCCAGATACTCGACACAACTTGTGCACTTGGCACATAAGCAACAAATACCCCGAACGTTTGCATCACGTGTACGCAAAGTTTCCAGAATTTAAACAGGATTTTGACACGTGCGTTAGCAAGTCGTTAACTATTGAGGAATTTGAGGAGAGGTGGGAAAAGCTTGTTCAGGATTACTCATTGCAAGACAACGGGTGGCTCCAGCACTTGTACGAGCTCAAAGAGCAATGGATTGGCGTTTACACGAGGAGGCATTTTTCTGCGGGCATGAGAACGACGGGCAGGAGTGAATCTATGAATGCCACGTTCGATAGTTACGTGGGTACAGCTACCAATTTGAAGAGTTTCGTCACATCCGCACAGAAAGCGGTTGCGTCGTTGTTCGTGAAAGAAAGGGCTGCAGACTTTGCAACCACGTACAAACAGAGGAGAAGGTTGCTTGAGACCCCGCTGGAGCTGAACGGTGCCAAAGTCTATACGAAGGAGATCTTCTTGCTATACCAAGTAGAGCTGCAGAAATCGGGACGGTACTGTATAAACAAGGTGGCGGAGAAGTCTACGCGTGAGTACAAGGTTTATTCGCTCGTGAATGACCTCGTTCCTGAGAAGCTGCGCAGAATGTATACGGTGAGCCACGACACATTGACGGACTCGGTGACATGTGTTTGCAAGAAGTTTGAGTTCCATGGCATCCTGTGTAGACACATTCTGCGCTTTTTCACCCAGAAGAATATCAGGACAATCCCCGATAAATACGTCTTGCCACGGTGGACGAAAGGTGCAAACAGGTTGCACGGTACCATTGCTTTTCCGGAGCACCCGTATACTGACTTTGAAGAATCGGAGACGTTGCGGTATAATCATCTGGTGACGAGTTTCACCCGTTTGTCCGTAAAGGCTGCTGCTTCAATGGTCGGTTATAAACATCTCCTCGAGGTAGCTCAGCAGCAAGAGCCCATCATCGACCAGTTGGAAGCAGCCGCTGTCACCAGTGCGATTGACACCGAGCCTACGACGGGGGTATCAGAAGATGACGAGCCGGGGGAGGAAGACGACAATGATATTTGTTTGTTGGACCCAATTATATCGCAAACGAAAGGCCGCAAGAGATCTACGCGGATGAAAAGCTCTATTGAAACGGCAACTCAACCTAAAAAGCTGCGAAGGTGTGCATTGTGCAACAAAATGACCGACCACGACAAGCGGAACCATTACAAGGCACTGGGGATAAGTTCGGGGGGTTTGCAAGACGGGGAAGAAGGTGACGCCGAAGACGAGGACGAACAAGCTGCAGTGGACCTTTAATTTTTTGTACAACGTTATGACATTTGTAATAATTTTCGGAGGGATAATTTTTCCTCCGAATGCTGGAACTATTAAAAAATGGAGAGAATGAGAGGCCATCGAATTAAATGTATAGTCTCTTATTTTTTATTTTTTATTTTTTTTAAGTCTCGTCCGCTATAAAATATAGCGGACATCGTTGGAGAGAAACTTTTGGTCTGCTTTCACGTCCGCTATAAAATATAGCGGACGTCATCGAAGAAAAACTTTTGGTCTGCTTTCACGTCCGCTATACCATATAGCGGACCTCATGAGCAGTAAAACTTTTGGTCTGCATTCACGTCCGCGATACAATATAGCGGACGTCATCGAAGAAAAACTTTTGGGCTTTCACGTCCGCTATACCATATAGCGGACCTCATGAGCAGTAAAACTTTTGGTCTTCATTTACGTCCGCTATAGAATATAGCGGACGTCATCGAAGAAAGACTTTTGGTGTCCGCCATATAAAGTGGCGGATAACTCTATCCTACTATATATATTAATCATATCGCTAATTCAGCTGTTATCAGTCCTATCTGAGGGCACCTCTCTCTGTCTCGAACATCTGCTGCCGCTACTCCGTCTCCGGCACCCACATCTCCGGTGGCCCAGAACTCCGGCGTTAATCCGTCCTCCCCTCAACGCCGACCTCGATGGCTTCTGGATCGGAGACCACCAACGATTTTATTGGCAACTTGCACCTGGCAGGCAAACACTTTTTCAAAGTCATGATGCCGGGGTTTGAGAATGAACTTGTAGGCCATCCCTATTTCTCTGTATTTTCGTGTGTTAAAGGTTTGATGTTTTGGTTAAAAACTAACGTATTTTTTGTGTTGTGTTTGTTAGGACATACCGGAAGCCTTGACCAATCAATTTACAACAATTCATGACAGTGCAAGATTATATAGCCGCAAGGGGGCATGGCAGGTTGAAATCAAGCTGAAGCCCGGCCGACCCCAAAAAAAGCAATTCGCAGAGGGTTGGAACGTCTTCGTGCGCCAGCATGGCCTCGAACTCGGGGACTTTGTAGTGTTTGAACACCTTGGGTGGTGGGATTTTCAAGTTGTAATCTTTGATCGGAGCACTTGTGAAAAAATTTCTTTCCCCCAATGTGAACCCTAATTTATTATTAATAAAATTATTTATGTTGTTGTTGAATCACCTCGAAATTTTTCCTCGCTTAATTGTGCTCAATTGTGTCGTTTGAGATTCCCTCGATATATTAAGATCGTTGATTGTGAATCGTACGTTAATTGTGTCGTTTGAGATTCCGTCGGTATATTGAGATCGTTGATTGTGAATCATACGTTCTTTATTGTTTATCGATATTGAGGTTGTTGATTCTGACGCCAAAACAAGTCTTCGGGGCGCCAATTTATTAAAACAGCATTATGCTACAATGCGACTAAAACAAGCCAATTTATTAAAACTGCAGAACGCTACAACTTCTAGCTCTACTACATAGTGGACATAAGGGCCTCCGCTTAGGCCGGGGTTCGGGAAGGTCGGAACTAAGTGTTTGGTTCGTGCCAACCATTTTCTGGTCCAAGTTGCAGACAACGATCTGCTGCACCACTATGACGTAAGCTTCGTACTGTATTGTGCGCCCCCGCTGCGGAGCTGTCCGCTATACTATAGAGCGGACACCTCGTACGGACAATCAAATCAACGAGACTTTGCCTCTGCGGGGATGTCCGCTATACTATATAGCGGACCTAGGAGAGAAAACAGTACGAAGCTTACGTCATAGTGGTGCATGGTTGTCTGCAACGTGGACCAGAAAATGGTTGGCACGGACCAGACACTTAGTTCCGACCTTCCCGAACACCGGCCTAAGCGGAGGCCCTTATGTGCTATAGAACTCGATCTTCAGGCATCTTCATCTGAAACTGGAGCATCGGAAACATTTCCTTCTTCGAAGCTCATGTTCCAGTATACTTGTGCTTCATTGTTGTTGCCATCTTCATGTGCATCACGTGCCATACGACGTAAGTTATGCCTACTTTGACGAACTCGCATTCTATTATTTTCCTCGCGTATTCGATGAAGTGCCCTTTCAAGCTCCATGTGCGTAATTCGAGGCATGTTGATTGCCTTTTGTCGAGGTATGGGTATATTCATGCTCCGTGAATCAGCTACTAGGACCTCGTGTTCATTCATCCGATAAGACCATTCTGCACGTAATGTATTCACATAGCTTGATGAGTAACGCAAACTTGGACGCAAAGAATAGTAAAATTCATCTTCGCCCGCCCAGTAACGACCCATTGCTTCAAAAATATCTCGTGGAGTATATGACATTTCCAGAGTTGTTATGAAATTGGGAGTATATCACTCTATGCCCATTGCAATGAGCAATGCATGTACTTATATATACTTTGAAACGGGACCACTTTATGAAAGAGCTACAGTTTCAACTTTATGAGATGTGACCCAACGTTGGCAATAGACTAGAGCTGTCTTGTCACCAAAGAGAATTGTCTTGTCACCAAAGACTTGTCAACTTTATGACACGGGCATGCTGTTGTCTCCAACTATTGTCATCTTCAATGTCCAGCGACTTGTCTTGTCACAAGAGATAGACAGACTATTGTGTAGCTATCACACCAATATATTGTGTATGGGTATGTGGGCTTATTTATATATGTTAGCCATGCTCATCGCTTTAGAACCAAAACAAAGTTAAATGGCAGGAGTTCCTGGGAGTTCTAGTCTGCGGGGACGTGAGACTGTGTGGTTGTTGTGTGAAAGGAACGACGACTACAAAGAAGTGAAGTACACGGATCCCAGAGAGTATTATTGCGGTTTACGGAGAGAATGGGCATATCGAGTTAAGGAATCAGAAGCGCTACACCAGGATCTCACCACGCTGAGTGCACCTGTGCCGCAACGTCGTTCACTTACTATGTCGCGGCGTAATGTTAAGCAGTGTAAGAAAGCTGTGCGCCAAATTCGTATGGAGAATAACCGGATGTTGCTGCGTAGAAAACGATTTTATATGCTTCAACTTGCGGAAGAAATGGCCGAGGCTAGTGGGAGGCAGCTCACATCAAACGAGAGAAACAATATTTTAACCAATGATCAGTACTTATCTGATGAGTATATGTCAAATGAAGAGTGATATATATATCTCTTTCTACTGCATGCTAGGATTTCATTCCAACCGGCACTCATCCACATGTCATTCTAATTGGTGTATCCCGTCTTTTGAAGCATGTAAAATGTTCGGAATATATGTTTTTTTTGGGCCCCTATTTACGTCCGCGAAACTATATCGCGGACAGCCAAGCAGAATATACCCTCCCCAGCACTTAGTTTTTTTTGGGGCCCTATTTAGGTCCGCGAAACTATATCGCGGACATCCAAGCAGAATGTACCCTCCCTCCCCAGCACTTCGTTTTTTTTGGGGCCCTATTTACGTCCGCGAAACTATATCGCGGACAGCCAAGCAGAATGTACCCTCCCTTCCCAGCACGTAGATTTTTATGGGGCCTAATTGACGCCCGCGAAACTATATCGCGGACAGCCAAGCAGAATGTACCCTCCCTTCCCAGCACTTTTTTTGGGGCCTGATTTACGTCCGCGAAACTATATCGCGGGCCGCCAAGCAGAATGTAGCCTCCCCAGCACTTAGTTTTTTTTGGGGCCTATTTACGTCCGCGAAACTATATCGCGGACAGCCAAGCAGAATATAGCCTCCCCAGCACTTAGTTTTTTTGGGGCCCTATTACGTCCGCGAAACTATATCGCGGACAGCCAAGCAGAATGTAGCCTCCCCAGCACTTAGTTTTTTTTGGGGCCCTATTTACGTCCGCGAAACTATATCGCGGACAGCCAAGCAGAATGTAGCCTCCCCAGCACTTTTTTTCGGGCCCTATTTACGTCCGCGAAACTATATCGCGGACAGCCAAGCAGAATATAGCCTCCCCAGCACTTAGTTTTTTTTGGGGCCCTATTTACGTCCGCGAAACTATATCGCGGACAGCCAAGCAGAATGTAGCCTCCCCAGCCCTTAGTTTTTTTTGGGGCCCTTTACGTCCGCGAAACTATATCGCGGACAGCCAAGCAGAATGTACTTTCCACAGCACTTAGTTTTTTTTCGGCCATATCTAGTCTCCCCTGCTGAAAGCAAATCACACAGAACAAATAAAACACTCAGCTGAACAACACAACCATATCACTGAATCAAATCAATCGCATTCAACAACGATCACATCTCAAGTCAACACAGATGAAATCGTCAATCGCATTCAAACGATAAGATTCAAGAAGTTTAAGGACAAATAGCCAAGTCAATATAGCGGACGTTATTATACGCAAACATTGTCAATTACACGGATTTACAATATATCTAATATGTCTAGGCCGGCCATTGATAATTTGCCAAGCCATCCTATACCTAAAGCAGTCTATGCAGTCTTGGGTCCAGACGGTCTTCTTGAGGCTCTCCGACCGACAGATGTAATCCATGTACATGCAGAGGTAGACGCCGCAGTCCGAGGTATTAAGTTGCTTGGGCCTAGTCCTCTTCAATCGGAAAACAACCTCCCTATCGCCCACTGCCCTCCCTCGGTTCTCTCGAGAACGCTCTCTATTGACCATGGCAGCAAATAGATTCTGCGAGTAAGAGGATAAGCATTAAACATTAAACATAGCAAACATAATACGATTAATCAGTTCTACATTATGCAAGTTACAATAAGAAGTAAACAGGCTCTTACCATTGGATTCAACATCCCTAAGCCTACGTACATGTCAATCACACCAATCGCGTCCGTATCATCGTAGAGACTGTCAAGGACTGATACGGTATTCGTTACCGGTTCATAGCAAATCAAGAACCAGTGGGCATTAATTATAGCAGGGAGTAGAAACACATCCGCCACACTTGCGCGCTCTGGACTCGGCCGACCAAGATATGCGAGTAGGTTAGCGGACGGTCTCCACTTCATCTCGGCCTTCGCCTTTCTCGCCTGCTTCCTCGCCTTGTCCCACTCGTTAAAGTCTTGTACTAGCATATTGTGAAAGTAAGCGTCGAGAATAAAAATGCGCGGACCGTAGTTAGGCTGCTCCCGACTCCTTTGCCGCAGAATTTGCACGTAGTGCGAGATGACGAAGTTGTCTAACCACATCCCCGGCGCCAGCGTGGACAGTTCTTTCCACGAGACACTGTAATCCAAGCCCTGCGGGTTTTTCACGGCATACGACTCTTCGTCTGGGGGGGCCCGCTAAAATAACGGTGATGGATTAGGTGGTGTTTATGCGGCTTCAGGGGCCTGGCTGGATGCCCTTTCGGATATTGCCCTCGGGGGTCGACCGGTTGCTCTTGCCCTCCGCCGGGGGGCAAGAGCAACGGAAGAAATTGGCCTCCAACCAACGGATCGGCCGGCTGATAGTCGCCTTCGGGGGCCCCGGCCGGCTGATAATCGCCTTCGGGGGCGCCTGCCGGCTGATATTGCTCGCCGGCCATTTCTTCCTCCCGCTGATATTGCCCTTCGGTGCCGCCAATCGGTCCCGCCCACGGGACAATGGGCAGTGCCTCGTTAAAACCGTATTGCCACTCTTGCGTGACTTGACTCTGAGAGAGGGGTTGGGGTTCCGGGAACAAATCGAAGGTCGGGCCGCTGTAATCGGCCCACGACGCTTGAGCATGTCCCATCCCCGGTACAGAGGGACCACCAACTCCCTGGCTCACCCCTGAAGCTTGCCCGGAGGGATCAACGTTATACGGGCTGGCGCCCGTATAACCCATTCCCGGGCTGTCGACCGAAGACTGTCCCGATGCTTGCCGCACAAAATTCCCGCAGCCTATAGCCAGTGCAGCAGCCTGTTGGCGAAGATCCTCGCCCATTGCGCTCATCAGATCCTTCCGCTCACTCAACTTCTGGAAGAATGCAAGCGAGGCATTAACCTACATCCAAAGAGATAACAAATAAGTAACTTTAATCAGTTCTGATATATTGAAGACAAGTTGGGCAACTTACGAGATTGTATGCCATCTGCTCGTCGATCTGACCCCTAGGCGCATACCTCGCCCCGCGTTCAAAGTTGACTGGGGCTACTCTCCTCCGCGTGATGCGGGAGTACCACTCATCATACTCCGCGATGCTGATAACGGGGTCCGGCTCCGAGACGATGGCCGCCAGTGTGTCCTGCCAAGAAGTCCAGAGCTCTAGTTCGGCCGCGCACAATTCTTGCGCATTGGCCTTGCCAAACCGCCCGACATCCGGTGGGTCCCTGTTAACCCTCATATCTGGGGCACCGGCGGGCAAACCCTGCTCCAACTCAAAATGGCGCATTGCTCGGTCTGGCAGCTGCCACTCTGCGACCTCGAAGTGGATGAGGGGTGTGCGCTGCAACCCGGATAGCGTGAAGACGAACGACTCTTCAACCCGTCGCGCCAAACCTATGTACGGTGCCCAACGCAATTGGCCCGGAGATAGGCGGTCGAACTCCCCTCGATAGAACGTGATGTTGTGATGGGGATCGACTCTCCTGCGGTAGTGGCTATTATTCCGGCTGTACTCCCAAGCACGCAACCGAGGCCACACTCTATCGGTTCCATCCCTACGCGTCGGTGAACCGGGAGCAAGGTGTTCATAAGACCACACCTGAAAAAATGGACAAATTATATTTATATCGTCGATTCAACAAAAGCGAAAACAAAAAAAAACAATAACGAAGACAGGATTTATATGATATACCTGCAATAGCGAGAGACATGCACATATGGCTTTGGAGTCGGGCCTCGTTGCCTTGTGCAATGCTCGGTACAGATACGAAAGAACCGCTGCACCCCATGCATAATCTCCAACCTCAGCCAGGTTACTCAACAACGGTAAATATTTCACGCTGGCCGTGTTCTTCGACGTCGTTGGGAATAAAATTGCCCCCATCACCCACCAGAGGAAGGCTTTTGTGTAAAGCACAAGCTCATGGCCCGTATAGTTTTCCGGCAATACCCCGTACGTATCTACCAACCATTTCAACTTTATACCACCACTGCTAAATTTATCCTGGGGTATCGAATGGAGGAAGTCCCTAGCGGTTCTCGTCTTCGTTGCTTCTGACGGAGGAGCAATTACCGGCAGCCCCGTCACCGGCAACCCTAAGATGAACCCTACATCTTCTAGGGTAATTGCCAGCTCTCCGAGCGGGAAGTGAAACGTATTCGTTTCACTTCTCCACCTCTCAACAAGGGCACCTATCAAGGCCCGGTCAAGCTGTTGAAATATCTGCCCATGCGTGAAAATCCCAAACCCAATTCCACGCAGTATCCTCTTCTGGGCGGTGTTCAGTTTCCACGATACTATATCGCGAGATACTTCTACGGTGTTGACAAGTTCTCTTTCCTACGAATTAATAAATACAATTTAAGCGCTCTCAACGGTATATACAACGTTCGTAAGAATAAGAAAAGTTTATAAATAATGTATCTTACTCCACCATCCCATATGAGCGTACTGATATGGTTAGCTTGGTCGTATAACACGGATGGGTCTTCAGGTCCAGGGTTAAATTCCATTTTTTGCAACTGAAATTATGGAAAAACCTTCTCAGTTTGGATTTTACGTTTTGGATTTTGATAATAAGAAGCGAAACTACGACGCTAGCACATGCATAATACATATAACGAGTTAGCACATGAATGATACGTACAATGTTAGCATATGTACTCATATGTATAAATATATATACTATTACGGAATCGGATTTTGCAAACGCTTGCACAAGAACAAGAACATACATATATAAAACGCAATATTCATCATAACCGAATATTACAGACAAAAAATCGTAGATTTTGTGAACTTACGTGATCGATTTAGGGTATATTGAACACCGGAATGTCGCCGATATGCTTGCCAACGCCGGTGGTAAAGAGTGGATATTGCGTAGAAAGTGTATATTTTGTGAGTAGAAAGAGTGGTGCCGTAACTACTGCCGTAGTTACTGCCGTTTGCAAGTATACTGAACATCCGCTATACAATATCGCGGATGGCTATTACGTCCGCGATACAATATTGCGGATGGCTATACGTCCGCTAAACCGTATAGCGGACACTGTTGACGTGACAGAAAGGACAAGATAACCGTCATTGCCGAAAAAACTGACGGGACAGGCCCTGACAGGTGTCAGACTAGGGGACGTCCGCCATACTGTATGGCGGACGACTTTTTGCTGTCTCCCATCAGGACATTAATGCCCTCCGCGCTACTGTGTAGCGGACAGGCGCGGAGGGGCAATTTGGTAAAAAAACCCGTCCGCCATACTGTATGGCGGACGTCTGACAGGTTTTGAAAAAGGCGCGATCTGGACCGTCCATCTTTCGGGATGGACGGTCAGATCGCGTTTGCAACTTCTCCTATTTTGCCCACGCTCTCAACGGATCAGCTCCCATATATATATATATATATATATATATATATATATATATATATATATATATACATAATATATACATATATATATATATACATATATATCTATATATATATATATACATATATATGTACATATATATACATATATATATACACATATATATATATATATATATATATATATGGGAGCTGATCCGTTGAGCGCTACCAAACTGGGTTAAGTTGCTAGCGCGATCTGGCCATCCACGCGCGATCTGTAGACGGTCCAGATCTTTTTTTGCGTTTTTTTATGTCCATCCGCTACATTATGTAGCGGACTATTTTTTGCATTTTTTTGACAATAATACCTCCGAGTCCGTCCGCTACATAATATAGCGGACAAGTTTTGACTTTTTTTCTTTTCTGTCATTAATGTTCTGACTTTTTTTTCTTTCTCTCTCTCTCCTTTCTCTCATCTGCTACATAATGTAGCGGACTTATTTTCTCATATCTTTTTCTCTCTCTCCCTTCATTATTGCTCTGACTCTTCTTCTTCTTCTCTCTCTTCCAGCGAGTCTGAATCAAATGGGTAGGTGTGTTCGCCACCTCGTCACTCCTGGTAGAGCACCTTCCGTCACTGCCTTCTTCTTCTCGGCAGGCTCCCTCCATATTGCTGCCTTCTTCTTCTTCGGTCCAGTTCTTTGGACTTGGTTATGGTGTAAGGCTTCCGACCTTGTTACCGGAAATGTCGTGGGTGTGGAGTTGGCCATGGATTGGGGTCGTGTTGCTGTACAAGTGTGAGAAGGATGGCACAAAGATTGGCTTCTTTCAATAACCCTTCAGAGACGGCTCGAATTGAAAGCATTACTTCATTAGGAATTGGTGTGATAGCTTTGAGGACGCCCAGCCCAATCCAGTCCTCGGAGATAAATGCACACAAGATGTTTGACAAAATGACTATGATAAGAACAGTGTTAGCTTCTTTCCAAATTACTTTCCAAATCAAGAGTGAGCCGAAACCAAAAGGTATCTTTGCCGGGACCTACTGGCAGTGGATGCTTGTGCTTCCTTTCTACACGGACGAGGACGAAGAAAAAGATGCAACCTCAATGGCACTGCCCAGCGGCCACGCTGCTTCAACTAGGGAATTTTGGTATTTAACTTTTTTCACCAGTGTAATCTCTTGCCAAGGATCTAAGGTTGTTCAAGAACACCAAGCAGTCAATAACGTAAATAGAAGAAAAATTTATCTCGCTGGAAAAAGAGAGAGAGAGAGAGAAGAAGAGTCAGCATTAATGAAGGGAAAGAGAGAGAGAAAAGATATGAGATTAACGGACTACATTATGTCACGGATGAGAGAGAATAAGGAGAAAAGAAAAAAGTTCAACATTAATGACAGAAAGAAAAGTCGAACTTGTCCCACTATTATGTAGCGGACGGACTCGGAGGGTATTTTAAAAAAAATGCAAAAAATAGTCCGCTACATAATGTAGCGGGCGGACTTAAAACAACGCAAAAAAAAGACTTGGACCGTCCACAGATCGCGCGTGGACGGCCAGATCGCGTTAGCAACTTAACCCAGTTTGCTAGTGCTCTCAACGGATCAGCTCGATATATATATATATATATATATATATGGGGACCGATCCACATCTACCGGTGGGAAAATAACATTTCCTCCACTGAACATCCGGACAAACACAACCGCAACACTTTGTTGCGGTTGCTATTATTTTCTCCAAAAATGCCAACCGCAACTAAGTGTTGCGGTTGCCATGGCAAAACAAAAGTCAACAATATTCCTTCCCTTCTCCTCCCCCCCCCCCACCCCTGATTTTCCTTTATATTCACGGCCAAAAATGCCAACCGCAACTAAGTGTTGCGGTTGCCATGGCATAACAAAAGTCAACAATGAAGGCTCCTTGTCCTCCCCCCCCCTGGCCCCCACCTCTCCTTTCCCTTTACACTCACGGCTGCCCCAAAAATGCCAATTGCCATGGCAAAACAAAAGAAGTCAACAATGGAGGCTCCCTTAACTTTGCAATGTAATTTAAAATATCAAGCTAGCGCGATTTCGCGCGAAAATTTTGTGAGAACCCTAGGATGTTGGGAAGTTCCATTCCCCAGGAATTCGGGCCATTCCGAAGTCGTTAGCTAAGTTTTTGGCCGAACGGGCTTTTAAGCGCTCGATCCGGACACCGGTTCGGGATTTTTGGGCGAAAAATCCGTAAAATACTTTTTAGATCAAAAATGAATCTAGGAAGCTTAAAATAGCATTTTAAAGCACTTTTGAGATTTTTCCTGATGCCAGGGGGCATTTTGGTAATTTGCCACCCGAGAGGGGTATTTTGGTAATTTTCCCGGTGTCAAGTTTTCCAACGGACTTTTTAGTCCCGAAATGTAAGTAAAACACCTGAAATGTTGTTTTGAAGCTGGTTTGCGGGGCGTAATTGTCGCTAAAGGTGAAAACTTAATTAGACAGTTTTTTCACAAATTTATAAAAAATAGCTAGAGCATGATTTTGCCAAAGTACGAAAAAGAGACCCTAGGTAGTTTTAAAATATCTATATCAGGGAAAATTTTCAGATGTTTTCAAAGACTGGAAAGGGCCTAACTGATACGGGGAACCTTGTAACTTCGCAGTCTAATTTAAAATATCAAGCTAGCGTGATTTCGCGCGAAAATTTTGTGAGAACCCTAGGATGTTGGGAAGTTCCATTCCTGGCCGAACGGGCTTTTAAGCGCTCGATCCGGATACCGGTTCGGGATTTTTGGGCGAAAAATCCGTAAAATAGTTTTTAGATCAAGAATGAATTCAGGAAGCTTAAAATAGCATTTTAAAGCACTTTTGAGATTTTTCCTGATGCCAGGGGCATTTTGGTAATTTGCCACCCCAAGAGGGGTATTTTGGTAATTTTCCCGGTGTCAAGTTTTCCAACGGACTTTTTAGTCCCGAAATGTAAGTAAAACACCTGAAATGTTGTTTTGAAGCTGATTGCGGGGCGTTGGGGTGATATTGAACCCCCGGGGGCATTTCGGTAATTTGCCGCTCATCGGGGGCTATTTTGCTAACTGAACCAGCTTAAAATTATTCGTTATGACCTTTAGTTATAGGATAGGGGTGTAAGACACCCGGAAAGTTATTTTGTTCCAGCTGTTCTGGGATGTGACACATGGGCGATGACTGCCAGGGGGTATTTCGCATAAGTAGCGGGTGTTTTGGTAACTTTCCCCCTTAAAATTTCCCCTGATATATTTGGTATATAATTGATGTAATACATTTAAAAACTTGACTTTAAAGCGGTTTTGAGGTGTTGGGGGTGTAGGGGCCATCGGGGGGTATATTGCTATATAACCACGTTGGCGCTAAATTTTAGGGAACTAGCGTAATTAAGCGTTCGGAGTGGTGGGAAGTGAGGAATTGTTTTAATACATTGAAATAATGAGATAATGACTATTGCTAATGCGTTGGTAAGCTAGGTTAAAGATCCAGTTATAGTTTTGGAATGTAAATATTATGGACGCTAAGTTGGTTTACGATTATATTTTGTTCTTAGAGATATGGATTTCAACCCCAGACCTCATGATACATCAATCCTATACGATGACGATGACCACGTCGCGAGGCACGTATTTGACGGTGTCGATAGGGGTGTTTTGGAAACAATTCAAAGCACAAGTCACCTCGAAGAGTGGGTACTAAACGAGGAACAAATACAACTATTACACCGTCAAAATTTATCTATGTTCACCGATTGCGGGATTTGGTCTCGACACGACGATTGCCTTATATCCGCTCTAGTTGAACGATGGAGGAGCGAGACGAACTCATTTCACTTCCGGTTTGGTGAATTGACTATTACGTTAGAGGACGTCGGATTTATACTTGGAATCCCATGTCACGGCAGACCCATTACTCTGAGCAAAACGTCTGCATCCATAGCGACTATGGCTAGGTAGTATTTTCCGGGAATTCCAAGGGCAGCTCTTACAACAAACGGCATCAAGCTTAAATGGCTGAGAGAGCAATACGGCGTGCTACCGGATGAATACACTCCTCATGATTTCGTGACGTATACGAAGGCATTCCTTCTGTATATTATTGGAGCTATATTACTTCCGACGCATTCGAAAAACACGGTGCATCCGAAGTATATGGTGTTCTTGGAGGATCTTGAGGAGGTATACTCGTATTCGTGGGGTTCAGCTGTCCTTGCGCACCTATATCGAGCACTGCATAAGGCTACGAGAAACGGTGCCAAGTCCATTGCCGCCTGCCTGACTCTATTACAGGTATGAGCATTTATTTTCTTGTTTTGACGTGTCAATATATTCGTGATTAATTACTAATTCCATATAATGTTTGCATTCACAGGTTTGGTCTTACGAGAGGCTACCCACGGGTCGTCCACAACCGCGGGTAGATTCCGATGAGACGTGGCCTAGGGTGTGGGCCTGGGGGCCTACGACCAACCGGAGGAGGAGACGGGTAGACCCTCACCACCATCTAAAGTTCTATCGGGGGGAACTAGAGATACTGGATGCATCCCAGGTGACGTGGCAGCCATATGGCAAGGTGATGCATCGGTTGGATGAGTGGTGTTGGCAACTTCCGGTGTCGTACGTGCTGGCAGGTTTGGTTCGGGTGCCGCTTATTCACTTCGAAGAATGTGAGTTTCAGATGCCCGATCGAGCTATGAAGCAAGCTGGCTGTCTACAAGGGATATCAAAACCCGCTGTAGACATGCGGCCCTACAGGAGTGGTCCAGGGCCGAACTTCGAGGTGGCTGATGCCTTAAATTTGTTAAAGGACGAGGTGCAACAGTGGAATACCTGGCAGGAAACGTATGATAGCCTTGTATCGCTGAAGCACGACGGCATCAGTACTGAGGACTACTTACAGTGGTTTCTCAAGGTGACGCACACGAGGGTGAATCGCCCTTCCCAGGTGAGGAAGACATCGTATGCGCCACGTGAGTTCTATGACCAGTTCTGGGCATTGGACATTGTAAGTCATGCTAGTGTTGTTTCAATTTTTATTTGCGCACCTTATCGACCATGCCTGAAATGATTAGCCATATTTTCTATGCATGTTTTTTAGGTTGACCAGGGCACTGAGGTGTTCAAGCAGCTGGAGGGGTTTGACTGGTTTGTCGCGCAGGCTCCTGACAGTCTCAAGAGGTCCATTGAGAGGTACAAGACTGAAGTTCACAACTTTAGTGTTGCGTACCGGGGTTACCAAGGGGATCCGTCTAGTCGCTGGCCTCCTGACGCGTACGACTCTTAGCCCCAGAGTGTGGTGTGGGAGCCGTCTAGTCGTTTGCCTCCTGACAGGTACGACGGCTTGCCCCAGAGGGAATTCTGGGAACCGTCTATTCCCTTGCCGACTGACGCGTACGACTCTCAGCCCCAGAGTAAAGTGTGGGAGCCGTCTTTTCGCTTGCCTACTGACGCGTACGACTCTCAGCGACAGAGTCAGGTCTCCCAAATAGGAATCCAGGCCTCGCGCCCAAGGATCCGGTCGGGTAAAGGACGAGCGACGAAGCCATTGAGGCCGGACAAGCGACGAAGCCATTGAGGCCGGACAAGCAGGATTGGATCGGCCGACACTACTTCGGGCATGAGGCTGTCGATTCAACAGACTTTCCTCTTGAAACATTGCTCTCTCATGATGATGTCAGACACTTGGCGCCGGAGACAAATATTTCAAATTTTGTCATGAACGCTTATATAGATCTGCTCCGGATTAGAGAGCTACGTTATAACCACTCTGAAGATTTGAAGCTTAACATGTATCCCACTTATTTTGTGGAATTAATGGTGACCAGCATGAGGGAATTCACAGAATTGAGGCGAGGGGCAGGCAGGAAGTGGAAACCATCTGGAAACGTGTTAAGCATGTTGAACTCAGACGATCAATGTCACGCTGCTCATGCGAACCTTATCATGATACCTTGTAATCATGCCCACCACTGGTTCCTATTAGTTCTCCATCCAGCGAACAAAGTGGTCCAAATATTCGATAGCCTAAGGGAGGACGGACCTAGACAGACACTGGCACAGACGTACAGCGAGTACATCACTGCAGTGGTTAGTTTTTATTTTTTGACCTTGGCTCATAGTATATTCTTCTTGTTACATAGGGATGATGACCTTTTTTATTGTTGGATGCAGACTACTATCCTCTCGCTAGCGTGCCAAGATTATTCGGGTGAGACCATCACTAGGAATTCGAGGGTAGAGCCTTGGACGGTCACGATGATACAGGACCGAACAAAGCAATATAACAGTCACGATTGCGGGATTTATGTCCTCAAGTACATGGACTACATTGCTCGTTCAGAGGTGCTCAAATATACGTCGTGGACTAGGAAGGATGCCTTGACGTTTAGGTATAGAATAGCCTGGGAGCTGAAAAAGAATGAAGTTAGACGCCTTCATTACCATTATCCTAACTAGCGTGGCTAAGGTGCAATGAGCAAAGAA
>JAVXUO010001920.1:0-72554 GCA_033065855.1 Escallonia rubra | reverse complement strand
AAAAACTGGAAAGGGGTTAACTGATACGGGGAACCTTGTAACTTTGCAGTGTAATTTAAAATATCAAGCTAGCGCGATTTCCCGCGAAACTTTTATGAGAACCCTAGGATGTTGGGAAGTTCCATTTCCCAGGAATTCGGGCCATTCTGAAGCCGTTACCTATTGGCTGGCCGAACGGGCTTTTAAGCGCTCGATGTGGACACCGGTTCGGGATTTTTGGGCAAAACCTCCGTAAAATACTTTTTAGATCAAGAATGAGTTCAGGAAGCTTAAAATAGCATTTTAAATCACTTTTGAGATTTTCTGATGCCAGGGGCATTTTGGTAATTTGCCACCCCGAGAGGGGTATTTTGGTAATTTTCCGGTGTTAAGTTTTTCAAAGGGCTTTTTAGTCCAGAAATGTAAGCAAAACACCTGAAAGGCTGATTTGAAGCTGATTGCGGGGCGGAATTGTCGCTAAAGGTGAAAACTTAATTAGACAGTTTTTGACAAATTTAGAAAACATATCTAGAGCTAGATTTTGTGAAAGTGCAAAAAAGAGACCCTAGTTATTTTTAAAAGATATGTATCCGGGAAAAAGTTCAGATTTTTCCAAAGACTGGAAAGGGGTTAACTGATACATGCAACCTTGTAACTTTGCAGTGTAATTTAAAATATCAAGCTAGCGCGATTTCCCGTGAAACTTTTATGAGAACCCTAGGATGTTGGGAAGTTCCATTTCCCAGGAATTCGGGCCATTCCGAAGCCGTTACCTATTTTTTTGGCCGAACGGGCTTTCAAGCGCTCGATCCGGACATCGGTTCAGGATTTTTGGGTGAAACCTCCGTAAAATACTTTTTAGATCAAGAATGAATTCAGGAAGCTGAAAATAGTATTTTAAAGCACTTTTCAGATTTTCTTATGCCACGGGGCATTTTGGTAATTTCTCACCCAAAGAGGGGTATTTTGGTAATTTTACAGTGTTAAATTTTTCAAAGGACTTCTTAGTCCAGAAATGTAAGCAAAGCACATGAAAGGGTGTTTTGAAGCTGATTTGGGGCGTTGGGGTGATAATGACCCCCCGGGGGCATTTCGGTAATTTACCGCTCATCGGGGGCTATTTTGGTAATTTTACATTACACAAATTTTACGAATGACTTTTAGTTCAGGAAAGGATGTAAGACACCTGAAAAGTTATTTTAAAGTTGTTCTGAGATGTTTGTTGGGGCGATGACTGCCAGGGGGTATTTTGCATAAGTTGGGGGTGTTTTGGTAACTTTCCCCCTTAAAATATTCTGAGAAAATATTTGGTATATAATTGATGTAATACATTTAAAAAGTGGTTTTAAAGCGGTTTTGAGGTGTTGGGGGTGTAGCGGCCATCGGGGAGGTATATTGCTAAATAACCACGTTGGCGCTAAATTTTAGGGAAATAGCGTTATTAAGCGTTCAGAGTGGTGGGAAGTGAGGAATGGTTTTCATACATTGAAATAATGATTTAATGACTATTGCTAATGCGTTGGTAAGCTAGGTTAAAGATCCAGTTACAGTTTTGGAATGTAAATATTATGGACGCTAAGTTGGTTTACGATTATATTTTGTTCTTAGAGATATGGATTTCAACCCCAGACCTCATTATACATCAATCATATACGATGACGATGACCACGTCTCGAGGCACATATTTGACGGTGTCGATAGAGGTGTTTTGGAAACAATTCAAAGCACAAGTCACCTCGAAGAATGGGTACTAAACGAGGAACAAATACAAATATTACACGATCAAAATTTATCTATGTTCAACGATCTGCATCATTGGTCTCGGCACGACGATTGCCTTATATCCGCTCTAGTTGAACGATGGAGGAGCGAGACGAACTCATTTCACTTCCGGTTTGGTGAAATGACTATTACATTAGAGGACGTCGGATTTATACTTGGAATCCCATGTCACGGCAGACCCATTACTTCGAGCAAAATGTCTGCATCCATAGCGAAGATGGCTAGGCAGTATTTTCTGGGAATTCCGAGGGAAGCTCTTACAACCAACGGCATAAAACTTAAATGGCTGAGAGAGCAGTACGGCGAGCTACCAGATGAATACACTCCTCATGATTTGGTGACGTATACGAAGGCATTCCTTTTGTATATTACTGGAGCTATATTACTTCCGACGCATTCGAAAAACACGGTGCATCCGAAGTATATGGTGTTCTTCGAGGATCTTGAGGAGGTATACTCGTATTCGTGGGGTTCAGCTGTCCTTGCGCACCTATATCGAGCACTGCACAAAGCTACGAGAAAGGGTGCCAAGTCCATTGCCGCCTGCATCACTCTGTTACAGGTTTGAGCATTTATATTCTTGGTTGACGTGTCAATATATTCGTGATTAATTACTAATTCCATATAATGTTTGCATTCACAGGTTTGGTCTTACGATAGGCTACCCATGGGTCGTCCACAGCCCGTAGATGATTCTGATGAGACGTGGCCTAGGGTGTGGGCCTGGGGGCCTACGACCAAACGGAGGAGACGAGAAGACCCTCACCACCATCTAAAGTTCTATCGGGGGGAACTAGATATGATGGATGCATCCCAGGTGACGTGGCAGCCATATGGCAAGGTGATGCATCGGTTGGATGAGTGGTGTTGGCAACTTCCGGTGTCGTACGTGCTGGCAGGTTTGGTTCGGGTGCCACTTATTCACTTCGAAGTATGTGAGTTTCAGATGCCCGATCGAGCTATGAAACAAGCTGGCTGTCTACAAGGGATACCAAAACCCGCTGTAGACATGCGGCCATACAGGAGCGGTCGAGGTCCGAACTTTGAGGTGCCTGATGCCTTGAATTTGCTGAGCGACGAGGTGCAACAGTGGAATACTTGGCAAGAAACGTATGGTAGCCTTGTATCGCTCAAGGACGACGGCACCAGTATTGAGGAGTACCTGCAATGGTTTCTCAAGGTGACGCGCACGAGGGTGAATCGCCCTTCCCAGGTGAGGAAGACATCGTATGCGCCACGTGAGGTCTATGACCAGTTCTGGGCATTGAACATTGTAAGTCACCCTAGTGTTGTTTCAATATTTATTTGCGCACCTTATCGACCATGCCTGAAATGATGACGGTGATTTTTCTATGCATGTTTTTTAGGTTGACCAGGGCACTGAGGTGTTCAAGCAGCTGGAGGGGTTTGACTGGTTTGTCGCGCAGGCTCCTGACAGTCTCAAGAGGTCCATTGAGAGGTACAAGACTGAAGTTCACAACTTTAGTGTTGCGTACCGGGGTTACCAAGGGGATCCGTCTAGTTGCTTGCCTTCTGACGCATACGACTCTCAGCCCCATAGTCAGGTGTGGGAGCCGTCTAGTCGCTTGCCTCATGACTTGAATGACTCTTTGCCCCAGAGTGTGGTGTGGGAGCTGTCTAGTCGCTTGCCTCCTGACGCGTCTTTGCCCCAGAGGGAATTCTGGGAGCCGATTAGTCGCTTGCCTCCTGACGCGTCTTTGCCCCAGAGGGAATTCTGGGAGCCGTCTAGTCGCTTGCCTCCTGACACGTACGACTCTCAGCGCCAGAGTCAGGTGACCCAAGTAGGAATCCAGGCCTCGCGCCCAAGCATCCGGTCGGATAAAGGACAAGCGACGAAGCCATTGAGGCCGGACAAGCGGGATTGGATCGACCGGCACTACTTCGGGCCTGAGCCCGTCGATACCTCAGACTTTCCTCTTGAAACATTCCTAGGTCATGCGGATATGAGAATGTTGGCACCGGAGACAGATATTTCAAATTTTGTCATGAACGCTTATATAGATCTGCTCCGGATTAGAGAGCTACGTTATAACCAGTGCGAAGATTTGAAGCTTAACATGTATCCCACTTATTTTGTCACATTAATGGTGACCAGCATGAGGGAGTTCACAGAATGGAGGAGGCGAGGGGCAGGCAGGGGTAAGTGGAAACCAGCTGGAAACGTGTTAGGCATGTTGAACTCAGACTATCAATGTCACGCTGCTCATGCGAACCTTATCATGATACCTTGTCATCATGAAAACCACTGGTTCCTATTAGTTCTCCATCCAGCGAACAGAGCGGTCAACATATACGATAGCCTAAGGGAGGACGGACCTGGGCGGTCGCTGGCACAGATGTACAGCGAGTACATCACTGCAGTGGTTAGTTTTTATCTGTTGACCTTGGCTCATAGTATATTCTTCTTGTTACATAGGCTTGATGACCTTTTTTATTGTTGGATGCAGACTACTATCCTCTCGCTAGCGTGCCAAGATTATTCGGGGGAATCCATCACCAGGAATTCGACGGTAGAGCCTTGGACGGTCGTGATGATACAGGACCGACCAAAGCAATATAACAGTCACGATTGCGGGATTTACGTCCTCAAGTACATGGACTACATTGCTCGCTCGGAGGTGCTCAAATATACGTCGTGGACTAGGAAGGATGCCTTGACGTTTAGGTATAGGATAGCCTGGGAGCTGAAAAAGAATGAAGCTAGATGCCTTCATTACCATTATCCTAACCATTATCCTAACTAGCGTGGCTAAGGTGCAATGAGCAAAGAACCCCTTAAAAAAAATGTACATAATTTTTCGCAAGCTATGAATTTGGCGATAAAGTGTGCGCGAATAGGCCTTTCATAGGAAAACCCAAAAAAATTACGTGGCTCGATTTTCGCCAAAATTCATACAAATGGGCTAACTAGCGTGCCTAAGGTGCAATGAGCCAAAAAGAAGTGACAAAAAACATTACAACATTTTTCGGAAGTTATGAACTGGGCGATAAAGTGTGCGCGAATAGGCGCATCGTAGGAAAACCCAAAAAATAATTTAAGCCTTGATTTTTGTTGAAAATCATAGAAATTGGCTAATTAGCGTGCCTAAGGTATATTGAGCAAAAAAGAAGTGACAAAAAAAAATTACAACATTTTTTGGAAGCTATGAATTGGGCGATAAAGTGTGCGCGAATAGGCCTTTCATAGGAAAACCAAAAAAAAATAGTTGTCTCGGTTTTCCCCGAAATTCATAGAAATGGGCTAATTAGCGTGCCTAAGGGGCAATGAGCAAAAAAAATTACAACATTTTTCGGAAGTTATGAATTGGGCGATAAAGTGTGCGCGAATAGGCCTTTCATAGGAAAACCAAAAAATTTATTTGTCTCGATTTTCACCGAAATTCATAGAAATGGGCTAATTAGCGTGCCTAAGGGGCAATGAGCAAAAAAGAAATGACAAAAAAAATTACAACATTTTTCGGAAGCTATGAATTGGGCGATAAAGTGTGCGCGAATAGGCCTTTCATAGGAAAACCAAAAAAATTATTTGTCTCGATTTTCGCCGAAATTCATAGAAATGGGCTAACTAGCGTGCCTAAGGTGCAATGAGCAAAAAACAAAGTGACAAAAAAGTACAACTTTTTTCGCAAGCTAACAATTGGGCGCTAAAGTGTGCGCGAATAGGCGCGTCGTAGGAAAACCCAAAAAATAATTTGTCTCGATGTTCGCCGAAATTCATAGAAATGGGCTAACTAGCGTGCCTAAGGTGCAATGAGCAAAAAAAAGTGACAAAAAAAAGTATAACTTTTTTCGCAAGCTAACAATTGGGCGGTAAAGTGTGCGCGAATAGGCGCGTCGTAAGAAAACCCAAAAAATAATTTATCTCGATGTTCACCGAAATTCATAGAAATAGGCTAACTAGCGTGCCTAAGGTGCAATGAGCAAAAAAAAGTGACAAAAAAAAGTAAAACTTTTTTCGCAAGCTAACAATTGGGCGCTAAAGTGTGCGCGAATAGGCGCGTCGTAGGAAAACCCAAAAAATAATTTGTCTCGTTTTTCGCCGAAATTCATAGAAATGGGCTAACTAGCGTGCCTCAGGTGTAATGAGCAAAAAAAAAAAGTGACAAAACAAATTACAACATTTTTCGCAAGCTAAGCATTGGGCGCTAAAGTGTGCCCGAATAGGCCCTTCCAAAAATATCAATAATCCACAAACCAAATCACAAATTAAAGATTTCACAAACCAAATGACAAATATAAACATTATAAAAGTTCAATTTATACAACTGAAACATTAACCCTAACACTCTTCCTCATCATCGTCCTCCTCGACCATACTGCCAGGTTCGATACCTAGCACTTTATAATGATTTCTCTTGTCATGATCAGTCATCTTATTACACAACGCACACTTTCGCAATTTTTTTTGACCCGTTGCTTCTTCAATCGGATTCTTCATACGTATTGCACGTTTTCGCCCTTTTGTTTGAGAAATAATTGGATAAAAAATATTGTCCTCCTCACCTGGCAGGCTAATGCTGTCAATGACTGGCTGTGAAGCTCGATTGAATCTACCGGCTGGAGTGTCTCGTCCTTCTGGTAATGCCATCCTAAACTGTGCAAGGTTAGCCTTATCCCGTGCTGCTGCTTCAACTTGATACCTGTACCCATCAAATGTTGACGCTGCATCCAATGATAAACCGTGCATGATGTTACAAAGGTGATTATATCGCAGCGTCTCAGATTGCTCGAAATCAACTGAAACGTTGGGCACGTAAGGAATGTGACCGTGTACTCTATTGGCATCCTTCGTCCACCGATCCAAGATATACTCTGGAGGGATTTCACGAGCATTCTTGGCGCTAAAATACCTCAAAGCGTGTCGACAGAGTATACCTTTATGCTCAAACAGTTGACAGTTGCAATTAACAAACCCGGTCTCCATACACACTGCTACAGTAAAATGTCTTCTGTTCTTCGGAGCCGACGAAGAGCACGGATTGGCAAAATTCGTCACATTTGTCAAAGCATAAACCTTGAGATATATGTTGCATAGCTCGTGCAACTTTGTCATGCTATATTGATTCGACTTTAGTAGTTCATCCTGAAACTGTCTAAACATTTCCTTGGTATAGACTTGAGCCGCATGAGCCTCCAAAGGTGAAAAAATAACTATTTGTCTTTCTCTGTAAACTGTAGCCGCGTCGGCTTCTCTCTCAAGGAAAAATTGCATGTCAAGGGCTTTCTGCATCTCTAGTACGAACTCTGTTATACTTGAAGAAGAGCGTACGTACCCATCAAAGAATGCATTCATACCTTCGCTTCTCGAGGTCGTAGTCATTCCGGCTGCAAAAAACTTTTTGGTGTAGGCACCGATCCACTGTGTCATGATCTCATACAACGCTTGCAACCATTCATGACTGTGCAAATAGTAGTCATCCATTAACTTGGCCCACCTCTCCTCGAACACGTCTACCGTCAATGATTTCTTCACACATGTATTAAAGTCACTCTTGAATGTCAGATGGTTTGCATATACATTGTGAAGCCGTTCGGGATATTTGTTGCTTATGTGCCATGTGCACAGGCCATGGTGAGTATCTGGAAGGACCTTAGCGATTGCATTTTTCATTGCCAGATCTTGGTCGGTGATGATGGTCTTTGGAGGAATATGATACATTGCTTCAAGCCACGTTTCAAATAACCACGTAAATGACTCCTCCGTCTCATCCCTAAGCAGGGCAAAGCCAAACAAGATTGACTGATAGTGGTGGTTCACCCCGGTGAACGGCGCAAAAGGCATAGAGTACTTATTTGTGCGGTATGTGGTGTCAAACGTCACAACATCGCCAAAATTTTGGTAAGCAACTCTAGAACGGGCATCCGACCAAAATATATTAGTAATGCGGTTCTCG
This sequence comes from Escallonia rubra, assembly GCA_033065855.1. Classification (NCBI taxonomy): domain Eukaryota; kingdom Viridiplantae; phylum Streptophyta; class Magnoliopsida; order Escalloniales; family Escalloniaceae; genus Escallonia; species Escallonia rubra. The sequence goes on along the minus strand of JAVXUO010001920.1, from coordinate 64,878 downwards.
TCATCCAGTTGGAGACTATAGAAAAAGCCAGAATTCTCACTCTGAAGGCGCCTGAAGATATCAAGTGTAGCTTGAGAATCACTCTTACAGGAAGACTCTCTCCTCTGAGCACGAAGTTCATTTCGGAGGTCTACTTCATTGAAGCTCAACTTGTCAACCCCCCCCCCCCCTCCAGCCTGGCTTGAGAAAACCTCCATCATTCTAGAAGGTGGAATTTTAGCCTCGGCCATTGTAAATATCAGTTGTCTGTGTGCCGCGCTTATTTCTCGGTGCTGATGAATTTGACCAATCTTACTAGGGGTCATCAACTGATGGTTATGGCTCAACTCCACTCCCGTCACAACCCAATGGTTTTCATTTTTCTGGTGTACTGCATACACATGGGCCTTGCAGCCGGTACCCAGAAATGTGTCCCGTTTTCTTTGTCTTGATGGCCCTTCGTCACTGATCCGAACAACCGGGGGTACATGCGGTGCTCCTCTATGACACTCAAATAGTCTTCCACAAATTTGATATGTATTCGCCCGTTTTCTAGTCGTCTTAATTCTAATACCGAAACCTATCATTTTCGAATATGCTCTATAGTATGCTTCAACTTCGTCCAGTGTTTGAAAAACTTGACCCAAGTAAGGTGGATCAGAATCTTCACAAAAATTATTTCCTCCAGTTGCATCCATATTTATACTGAAATCTAAAAAGTAAAAATTATATCATTCTCAACAAGTCATAGAATTAAATAAAATAAAAATAAAAATTATTTCCTCCAGTTTCGGAAAATTTTGACAATGTTCAATTACCAAAATACCCCCGTTGAGCGACAAATTACCAAAATGCCCCCGGAGGTTCATTATCACCCTAACGCCCCCAAATCAGCTTCAAAACAACCTTTCAGGTGTTTTGCTTACATTTCTGGACTAAAAAGCCCTTTGAAAAACTTAACACCGTAAAATTACCAAAATACCCCTCTCGGGGTGACAAATTACCAAAATGCCCCCTAGCATCAGAAAATCTCAAAAGTGCTTTAAAATGCTATTTTAGGCTTCCTAAATTCATTCTTGATCTAAAAAGTATTTTACGGATTTTTCGCCCAAAAATCCCGAACCGGTGTCCGGATCGAGCGCTTAAAAGCCCGTTCGGCCAAAAAAATAGCTAACTGCTTCGGAATGGCCCAAATTCCTGAGAAATGGAACTTCCCAACATCCTAGGGTTCTCATAAAAGTTTCGCGGGAAATTGCGCTAGCTTGATATTTTAAATTACACTGTAAAGTTACAAGGTTCCCCGTATCAGTTAACCCCTTTCCAGTCGTTGGACAAATCTGAATTTTGTCCCTCATATAGATCTTTTAAAAATAACAAGGGCTCATTTTTGTACTTTTGCAAAATCTAGCTCTAGCTATTTTTTATAAATTCGTGAAAAACTGTCTAATTAAGTTTTCACCTTTAGCGACAATTACGTTTCGTACACACATTAAACACACATAGTGTTACACCCTAGGAACACACATGGTGTTAAAAATTATTTCCTCCAGTTGTGTTACAATGTTCAATTACGAAAATACCCCCGATGGGCGGCAAATTACCGAAATGCCCCCGGGGGTTCATTATCACCCTAACGCCCCCAAATCAGCTTCAAAACAACCTTTCAGGTGTTTTGCTTACATTTCTGGACTAAAAAGCCCTTTGAAAAACTTAACACCGTAAAATTACCAAAATACCCCCCTCGGGGTGGCAAATTACCAAAATGCCCCCTGGCATCAGAAAATCTCAAAAGTACTTTGAAATGCTATTTTAGGCTTCCTGAATTCATTCTTGATCTAAAAAGTATTTTACGGATTTTTCGCCCAAAAATCCCGAACCGATGTCCGGATCGAGCGCTTAAAAGCCCGTTCGGCAAAAAAAATAGGTAACGGTTTCGGAATGGCCCGAATTCTTGAGAAATGGAACTTCCCAACATCCTAGGGTTCTCAGAAAAGTTTTGCGCGAAATCGCGCTAGCTTGATATTTTAAATTACACTGTAAAGTTACAAGGTTGCGCGTATCAGTTAACCCCTTTCCACTCTTTGGAAAACTCTGAAAATTTTCCTTGCTATAGATCTTCAAAAAATAACTAGGGTCTCTTTTTTGTACTTTGGCAAAATCTAGCTCTAGCTATGTTTTATAAATTTGTGAAAAACTGTCTAATTAAGTTTTCACCTTTAGCGACAATTATTCCCCGCAATCAGCTTCAAAACAACATTTCAGGTGTTTTACTTACATTTCTGGAATAAAAAGTCCGTTGGAAAACTTTATCGGGAAAATTACCAAAATACCCCTCTCGGGGTGGCAAATTACCAAAAGGATTAAATGCACATAAAACCCCATACTTTGGGGTCATTTACACGGAACACCCCAGGGTTTGAATTTTGACCCCCACCACCCCAAATTTCCAATTTTGGTGCACGCAACACCATTTGACGGTTTTTACTCGTTTTGGTGGAATGTCTGTTAGAAGCCAAAGGGCACAAAGGTAACTTCCTCCATAAATCCAACATGGCAGCCACGTCAATTTTGATTTTGTAAGGCATATTTGACCGCCGGCAGCATTGAGACGGCGCCGAAGGGCACTGCTGCTCCTCGCGGTGGTGCGTATCTTGACGGCATGGGTCTGATGGCGGCACTAAGCTGGATGGTGATGCCGGTCCTTGTCGATGGTGGGTAGGCGACATAGTTGTAAGGCCGTAATCGTGAGGTGACAGTGGCACCGATTGGAGCCGTTTATCGTGGTGGTGACGCTTCGCCGGAGCTTGCGATAGTGTTGCTCCAGTGCTTTTCGGAAGGCCTGCCGTGGTGGCAACGACGGCATCTTGATGGGATGGTGGTGGCCGCTTGATTGCGACGGTGTCGGTAGCACAGATCTGGACTGGCTATGCGCGGTGGCGGCGCTAGGTACTGACTCGGTAGCACAGATCTGGAGGAATGATGGCCGTCCCTTGGTTGTCGACGACCTCTTACCTGTGGTAGATGGCCTGGCTATGCGCGGTGGCGGCGCTAGGTACTGACCCATGGCCGGCGGCGCTGCCATGGCTTCTTCATCTTCTTTCTCTCTCTGTTTGATTTTTGTGTGAGAGAGATACAGAGGGAGAGATGGGTAAAACTCCAACTTTCGGGTGATATGGTTGCCAACAAGGATATTTTAATGAAGTGTCCATTTTGACCTCAAAATTATAACAGCCGTCCTCGAATTTTGAATTTCAACCGTCAAATGGTGCTGCGTGCACCAAAATTGGAAATTTGGGGTGGTGGGGGTCAAAATTCAAACCCTGGGGTGTTCCGTGTAAATGACCCCAAATTATGGGGTTTTATGTGCATTTAATCCTTACCAAAATGCCCCCTCTGGCTTCAGATTAAAATGCTATTTTAATCTTCTTGAATTCATTCTTGATCTAAAAAGTTTTTTACGAATTTTTCGCCCAAAAATCCCGAACCGGTGTCCGGAACAAGCACTTAAAAGCCCGTTCGGCCAAAAAAATAGCTTACGGCTTCGGAATGGCCCGAATTCCTGGGAAATGGAACTTCCCAACATCTTAGGGTTCTCATAAAAGTTTCGCGCGAAATCGCGCTAGCTTGATATTTTAAATTACACTGCAAAGGTACAAGGTTGCGCGTATCAGTTAACCCTTTTTCCAGTATTTGTAAAAATCTGAAATTTTTCCCTGATACAGATCTTTTAACAATAACTAGGGTCTCTTGTTTGCACTTTGGCAAAATCTAGCTCTAGCTATTTTTTATAAATTTGTGAAAAATCCTAATTTTTACGCCCTAAAAATTCGCTATGTTGGAATCTTTCGAATGTAATACCCAGATTTGTAAAAAAGTAATTTTGACGCCCTAAACACAATTTTTAGACTAAGGTAGTAATAATTTACGCGTAACACAATTTAAACAATCAATTGGTAAGAACAATTTGAAATTAATATTGAATTATAAGAAAATTCAAAATACTTACTTGTTTTAACTTGATATATTTAAAGAAAAATCCACCGATCTTCTAGCGGTTATCCACCGATCTTCTAGCGTAAAATTTTTTGTTTGTATTGTTGTGGAGATTATGTAGGTGAGATATGGAGAATGAGGAGAGTGGAAGAAAGGGTTCGGGGAAAAGAGATTTTAAAGAGAGAAAAGTGAGGAGAGAGAAAGAAGACGGACAAAATTTCAGTCCGTGAGTGAGCAGTAGGGTAGGGGGGGGAAATGATACGTGGGGGTGGGGGGAGGGGGGAAATGCCACGTGGGGGTGGGGGGAAGGAAGGACACCACGTGGGGGGAGGGGGGCATCACGGGGGGGGGAAAGGAGGGGGGAAAGGACAATGGGGTGGGGGCCACGGGGGGGGGGGGGGAGGGGTGGGGGCCACAAGGGGGGGGGAAGGACAAGGGCAGCCGTGAAGTTTGACCCTTTCTTGCGCAACAATGCCAACCACAACAAAGAGTTGCAGTTAACCAAGGGGGTTGGTTGAATTGGCAAGGGGCCTCGAGGAGTGACCTCGAGGTCCCGTGTTCGATTCCTCTCCCTGCGGTTACCCATAAATTGCAGTTCTATTATTTCCCTTTGGGAAATTCAAAAAAAAAAACAAAGAGTTGCGGTTGGGCTTTTGTGCTTCATGATGCCAACCGCAACTCTTTGTTGCGGTTGGGCTTTTCGGGTCATCATTCCAATCGCAACAAAGTGTTGCAGTTGGGTTTTTTCCTCTTTTTTTCAACCGCTGTTCTTTGCAGCGGTTCGGTGGAGAAATAACGTTTTTCCCACCGGTAGACGGGATCGGCTCCCATATATATATATATAGTATGTTTGTATTGAAAATAGAAAACACAGCATAAATTAATCCCTGAATTTTACTGAAAATCCCTCTTTGGTTTCTTACAAATTTATGGGATAATTTACTTTAATATCTGATTTATCCTGCCTTGACTTGTCAAATGATATTAATTAAATGTATGTTTGATAATTGAGTTCACTTTGATGATTACGTGCACCAATTTGTAATGGAATTTTGCTAAAAGTCAAAAATAAACCAGAGTATTTTATTACTCTCGTTACTATCTTCTTGCTCTTCATTGCGTTACACTTAGAACTCATAACCTTTGCCCATTCATTCAATATGAGCTGAAAAATAAAACTTACTAGCCATCATGGACTTTATAACTCAAGAAAAAGTAAAATACTGGCGATTGTGGACTTGTTAGCTTATCCCCCATAGTGATAATAATGATTGCAATATTGTTCTATTTTGTTTTTTTAACTGTATAACTTCAAACTGAATTTCAAAACATGCATCATGTAGGTCGCAGGTTTATATAATATTTCTTAGTACTATCTGATCCCCTATTCGTCCCCAATTCCTACAGAATTCTCTCACAAGTCTGGGATCCCTTGAACATACCAAGTGTTTTCCCTCCCTTCTAGTGATTTCCCCCACAATAATCTCACAAGGTTTTCTACAATGCTGAAAACAAAGATTGCAAAGAGACAATTGCTAGTTAACCAATCAGACAATAAGATTGCAAAATTATGAGAAAGAAATACAAATGATGAACACTTTGGTTTATGGAAAGCAATTTAAAGAAACTGTCTTAACAACACAAGCCATATACTTGAGCATCACTGGTACAACCCCAAAATGCCATAAAACTCGCGCGACATGGCATTTTCTTCTTTCTTATTGAGTTTTTGTTTTAATAAGGACCAATTCGAATATCCGAAGTATTGACATGTTGATTATCAGGTATTGAAAACCTTGAAGAAGATAAGAACCACACACTCAGGTCCTGTAGTGCATGCTTGTTTAATAGAACTACCTGAAAATTCTTTGGTAATGAAATTCAAGTGTTCCACATACATATATCTTGACTACAATGCCGCTGTATTCTAAACGTAAAAAATAAACTTCTTGAAAACTACTTGTTCTTGATCCAAATTCACTGGCTTCAACAATTGTTACAAGAAGCACACTTTAACAACTTATAGGTGATGCAGAAAATCTAACTAATGCGCTACTTTAACCTGCACTTGACTTGTATCTTAGAGAAAACCTATACCTTCATGGCATAATAGAGCTGGAGAGAGAGCGAGAGAGAGCGATAGGTTCAGAATTCAGCAGTTTGATCGATTTAAGGGGAGAAGTCCAAGATGAGCAGAAGTTTTTAATTAGCTGGATAAGTCTAATAGAGGAGAAGTCTTTAAATGTAGCAAGAGGAGAAGTTTAAGAACTAATAAATAAGGACACAAGTTAATGGGAAGAAGATGAGGAGGAGTTTGATTCCGGTTCATGTATTAACTATTACAAGTAGTATACATTAGTTACATACTACTCCACATATTAGAACCAAGTCTATCAGAATTAAATAACGAATTAGAAATTTGATTTATTTTTCTTTATTTGAAACAAAAGAAGATTCAAATCACAGATATCTTATTTTGTGTTTGGAAAAGAAAATTAAAAGGTAATAAACTTTTGAGATTTAAATCCAAAACTTACAACGAGAAAAAACTATCGTAAGTAGTTTGCGTGATGGACACGGCTCACGGTCGCGGTGGTGTACAGGTTATAGCCACCCGTGGTACCACTAATGGCGAAAGTGGTGAGGGTGGTGGTGGCTGCATGGCATTGACGATGCTGTATGGAGTGATCTAATGATGGTAGCGGTGGTGTTGGTCATGGTGGTATTAAGGTGTCACTAGTGATATTGTTGATGACAATAGTGATGGTAGCGGAAGCAGCAGCGATGGTCGCCCCTACTTCCATATTAATGATTATTCCAATATGGGATTCGGAGCTCAAGTCAGTATGATTAAACGCTGCCGCAGCATACTAAAAAAATATTGTTATTGGACTAAGTCATATAACAATTTTTATTTTATTTTTTTGATGCGAAATGGTTTCGATCATAACTACTTTTATTTGTAATTATTACATTTTTACGGATTATATGTATGTTTTATTCTTATGAACTGATCACAGTTTTAAGACAAAATCTATGGCGTGTTTACAAAATCTAAAATCTATTTTGGGGATGGTATATGTGTTTGCTGGCCTCTAGCTCATCCCTCTATTTTCCTAAAGCGAGTAAAGTAGTTGGCTCTAGAATTTATGAGAGTCACGAAGTTGAGGCTATGAGAGACTGTTTCTAAATAACGGAGTCCCCTTTAGACTTGATTATTTCTTGATAACACTGCAGTTAATAAATTTATGTTCAGAGATTGTAAGGAGCTAATTATGTCTCCATATGTACAAGTAGACTTTTATGTGTTTGGAGATTGTAAGGAGCTAATTATGTCTCCATGTATACAAGTACATTTTTATGCACCAGCATTATCTTTGAATTTTTATTGGTTAATGGAATCTTGTTAAAGGATATCTTTGGCGACGATTTTAGGAGTAGCAGAGATACCTATATATTTTTAGAATGGGTGAGGCTAAATTAAACCTTTTTTGGTTAAACTTACATCTTTTCATCAGTAAAAAAGATCCTGACACTTTTAATTCTCCAAATGACAAAACTGCACGACAGTAAAAAAAACAGTAAGGCAACGAAGGGAAAGGCTTATTTTGATAGCATAGTGGAACCGAAGAGAAAGGGCTATTTAACTAGCATTCACCAAAAATCTAAGCGATTGAACGTTATATCAGTTGTACGTAAACTCGCACTTTATATCCATGGGCTGCCCAAAAATGAACCAAATGTTCATCGATGATCACCAAATAAGAACTTTATTAAAGGGGTCTTCAGTATGCCTTACAATAACAAAGCAGAGAGATATCTCCGTCAACAAACTCTAAAGAGAAATCAATATAAGGATTTTAAAAGTATTAGAGAGAACACTAGAAGTATTATAAGACATAAAAAGAATTTCTCAGCTCGATCTTAGAGTGCAATTCCATATCTAGAATAGAATAGTAAGGAAAAGAATTGCTTCCTCGCTTGATCGAAACTAAGCTCTCATTATAGTCAACAGTCCTTAAACTTTCTTGAGCTCTGTACACTTAAAATTTCTTTAATCTTTGGGATTTGAGGTCGTACGATACCAAATGGCCATTGTCTTTTTTCAGAAACAGCTCATGCTTCCAAAACAGTAAAGGCTGCTCGACTTGCACAAGTGGTCCAATAGTAAATTTGCTTTGTTCACAACTCAGCAATACCATATTCAGTCATCAACCATATGTCGAAGCATGTCTGTTCTGAAGGATTGAAAAGAAGTAATGCAATGGATTCATTTATATATTAAATAGAAAAGCCCTCTCGTTTCCATCTGGAAATGCACAGACATCAGGCAACCGTATCTCATAAAAAAACCTCCACACTAATGTAGAGAAAAGGATTGACTCGGTATCATGGTCTTCATCATTTGCCCACCAATATGGAAAGCTCCATTGAATAAAAGCTCAGAATAGGGAAAGTACCAAACATAGGGCACAATTGCATCTATTTCTCTCCAAGAGTCCGTACTTAGGTTGCAAATTTCAACCTGAATAGAATGAAACTTGTAGCCCGAGCTTTCATCATCTTCATGGAGTTCTGTAATTCTGATAACCTTGTATTCGCTGGAGAGTGGCTCAAAGCCAAATCCCACACACAACGCGCTAGAAAACAAACCTTGGATATAGTTAAACGAATGAGCATGAAGGACCTTGAAGTCCTGATTGAAGTGTTACATAAGATAATATCACGGTGATCCTTAAGGCAGACGATGACATTGCAAGGACCCAGCATCTTTAGAAACTCATTGAAGAGGGGTATGGTGATATATGTTGGTGGGACATGATCATCGCCGCTAATTTTGTCGCTAAGGGAAGGACATGACACTTTTTGTTACTTTCTTGCAGAAAAAGCTTAATGAGGATACATTGGTTTCCTTTAAGAGCAGCGTTGTAATTATGGTTTGCAGTTGTGAAACTAGGCTTTGTTATCGAAGTATACCAACTCTTACAAAGAGACTTGCATCTCAACAAGGATTTCACAGGAAGTGTCATGAGAATTTCTGTAACATCTTCTGGCAAATTCCCACTGGCCATTTGATATCTGCAAATAAATGAGTTTACATTATAAGCATAAGAAATTGAAATGCATTGTTACACCATGCAAACTATCGAAGTATGTCTCTCCAAGGACCAGAGTACCATTTATCGTGTGTGTGTGTGTGAGAGAGAGAGAGAGAGAGAGACCTGGTGCGCAGGCAACTAAGGAATCAAACGCAAGACGGATCAAATTCACCAGTAGCTATGCAAAACGAATTGGAATGGGTGGTAGATATAAAGGCAGGCATTGTTCTATGTGTTCTTTAATTCAAAAAGTAAGGTAACGAAGATAAAGGCTTATTTTGAAGAATTGAATTCTTCTCTGGAATACTTTCATTGAATCACAAAGTACATCTTATATACTAGTGCCGAATTCTTATAAGGAATGGATTCTATAATTAGTGCCTAGTCAACTATCCAAAATTAGTGCCTTATTATATAATATGGAAATGATCAATCAAGATCAGTACACAGTCAAACTATTCTACAATATGGAAAGAATCAATCAAGATCATTGCCTAGTCAACTATGTGCAATAAGGAAATGTCAACTATGTGAAATAAGGAAATGATTAATGAAAATATCCTTCAACACTCCCCCTCAAGTTGGAGCATAGAGATTGGAAATGCCCAACTTGGAAAGCAAGTCATGAAACCACTCGCGGCCAAGTGCTTTAGTGAATATATTCGCTAATTGGTGTTGCGTGGAGATGGATCGAGGGAGAAGCATCCGAGTTTGAACATGATGTCGAATGAAATGACAATCGATCTCGATGTGTTTGATACGTTCATGAAAAACTGGATTGGCTGCAATATGTATAGCCGCTTGATTGTTGCAATAAAGAGATATAGGAGATGAACAATGAACACGAAGCTCCTAAAGAAGTCGAACCATCTAAATGATTTCACTAATGGTGGTTGCCATTGCTCGATATTCAGCCTCTGCTGAAGACGTTATACAACTGACTGTTTCTTGGAGCGCCAAGATATGGGAGAAGAACCCAAAAATAAAATATACCCGGTTTTTGACCTACGGGTCATGAGACAACCCGCCTAATCCGCGTCACAATCCGTAGAGTGAGAGAATTGCGGGAAGGAAACATAATGCCTTGTCCTGGGGCATTTTTGAGATAGTGCATAACTCGAAAAGCAACATCCAAATGCGGTTGTCGAGGTGTGTGCATAAATTGACTCAGAATGTGCACAACATAACAAATATCAGGCCGAGTGATGGTAAGATATAGTAATCGACCAACAATGTGGCGGTAACGCTCGTGATCAGTAAGAAGAGTGCCAGAGTCTTTAGACAATTTATGTTGCTGCTCCATTGGGAATGGAGAGGGTTTACTACCCAGCATGCCAGTTTCTGCTAAAATTTCTAAGACGTATTTTCGTTGTCTCAAAACTATGCCTGTAGATGATCGTGCCACTTTAAGACCAAGAAAATATTTTAGCTTCCCAAGATCCTTGATCCGAAACTGAGTATCAAGATATTGCTTCAAAGTTGCTATTCGAATAGAGTCATTTCCTGTGACTACGATGTCGTCGACATAAATAAGAACAACAACAAATGATTTCTTTTGGCACGAAATAAATAGTGAATGATCCGCATGAGAGTGTTCAAAACCAATTTTAAGAAGACTAGAAGTGAACTTTTGATACCAATTACGTGAAGCTTGTCGAAGTCCATAAAGAGACTTGAGCAAACGGCAAACACGTTGCTCCCCCTTTCGAGAAAATCCTTGTGGAATCTTCATGTAAACTTCTTCATGCAAATCGCCATGAAGAAAAGCATTATTGATGTCAATTGATGTAATTCCCAGTTGTGAGCCGAAGCAACAGCTAACAAGCAACGGACTGTGACTAATTTGGCCACTGGTGCGAAGGTGTCATGGAAATCCACCCCTTCAATTTGAGTATATCCTTTAGCAACCAACCTCACCTTAAAGCGTTTGATACTACCATCTGGATTGTATTTCACTTTATAAACCCACTTTGACTCAATGGCGCATTTCCCTGGTGGAAGAGTAGTTAAAACCCATGTTTTGTTCTCTTCAAGGGCTGAAATCTCCTTGGCCATGGCTTCACGCCAATGGCTATGTTTGATTGCCTGAGAAAATGACTTTGGCTCATCCGCAAAGGAGATGGCCGCTAAGAAGGCAGTATGATCATGAGAAATCGTGAATATGAGAGTGTTTGAGATAAAGGAAATATCGTCGAGTTAACTAATGATGTGGTAGAGTGTGAAGAGGAAAGAGAGGCGGGCAATATGAAGTGATAGCAAGTGAGCTTCTGAGATAACTGACAAACACGCTTTCTTGGGACCGTAGACTGAACTTGAGGAAGAGAATCCAGTTAAGGAGTTACACGTGCTTGCTGGTCTAATACACTCAGATTTGGACTTGGATTGTTGTCACATTTTTCACTGTCTACATGTATATTGTGGTTATTGTCCATGGAAGTGGGCTTTAACTCATCCACTTGACTGTTAACGGGTTCATCTGGTTGATTGAAAATTTGCGGCTCATTGGTAGCTATGGTTGATGGACCCAAAGAATCAACTTGACTATTTCCTTGTTTTCGGTTTCCCGGATAATCTGTCTCAAGGGGTTGAATGGGTTTGCTCGCTTGAAATGGAAAATGCTCTTCATAAAAGGTTACATCTCGAGAGATGTAAATACATTTATCTTCGAGATCAAATATTCGATAACCCTTCTATCCATTTGGGTATCCTACAAAGATTCCTGGTTTGGAGCGAGCTGCAAACTTATCTCAAGGTTTTCGATTCACATGACCATAACATAAACAACCAAAACTTCGAATATGATCATAGGATGGAGTCTTTCCAACTAGAACTTTATATGGCGTTTTATTTTGTAACACTAATAAAAGCATGCGATTAATCAAATAAGCGACTGTTAAAATGCACTCACCCCAAAATTGTATCGGAAGGTGTGCTTGAAAACGTAAGGCTCTGGCCACTTCCAAAAGGTGGCGATGTTTTTGTTCCACCACTCCATTTTGTTGCGGGGTGTCCGTGCAACTGAATTGGCGTCTCATCCCATTTTTGCTGTAATATGCCAATAAGTCATGATGTTGAAATTCCAAGCCATTATCAGTCCTCAAAATCTTAACCCTTGAATCAAATTGGGTGTGTACCCACTGAAAGAAATGAAGCAAATAATCTTTTGTTTCAGATTTAAAGTTCATAAGGTATACCCAAGTAACACGACTAAATCATCTACGATAGTGAGCAAATAGTGTGCTCCTGAGTAAGATCCACTATAATATGGTCTCCAATATCACTATGAATTAATTCAAAGGCACGAGTAGTTTTAGTCGTCCAAGTAGGAATAGATAACTGAGTTTGTTTCGCTTTGCAACAAGCATCACAAATTAACTGAGACTTAAAATCAAAAGGATACGATCAATAGGTAGATGACCCAATCGGTGATGCCACAGATTTGTATCCTTCTGCCTATCTCTGAACCATGCAGCGCCCCCTCCGGTTGATTCCATGAAGTCTTCGCGCTTTACCCACTCCAATCAGTGTCCCCGAGGGCAAATCCTGTATGACACAAAATTCAGGCCAACAAATCAAAGCACTATCCGAATCCTTGGTCAACTAAATGGCAGATATTAAATTATATGAAAATTGAAGAACTCCAAGAACATCCTTCAGAACCATATTGTTGCCAAGCATCACTCGACCCACGAATTTCACGGGTACTTTATCTCCATTGGGAATTTTAATAGGTGTAATGTTGAGGTTCTCGATCTCGTCGATCAAAATATTTGGTTGACCTGTGATGTGGTCAGTAGTCCCTGTATCAATTACCCAAGGAATTTCAGTAGCTGTCTTACCAGAGAAATTATCGGACATATATGCTGAGGTTCCTACCTCGACGCTACCTTGACCAAGCAAATCCATAAGTTGTTAGTAGTGTCTCGGGTTGAAGCCTGGGATAGGAGATGTGCTGGATTTGGCATCAGAGGACGCTGTAAATGCTTTCGGCGAATCTGATGAGGGCGATGATGTCGTGAATGTTGTCCGCAAGGCTGATAAGAACGCGGTGCAGATCGCGCATGCTCATTAGCTCATTTAGGTCGCCGTTGGTCACTACTACGGTGACGGGATGCGCTCCAGTTAGCCGGGTAACCCACCAATTCATAGCATTGCTCCTTGCTGTGATTGGGTTTCCCGCATTGGGTACACCGGGTTTTTGCCAGGTTTTCTCTAATTCTCTTCTCTCTCCTTCGTCCCGTGGTTGCAGCAAATGCCATGGACTGGATGTCTCCAACATGTTGTGCAAGCAATGTTGTGGCTTCAAGTGGTGGTGTTCTGGTTGCAGCAACTAATTGTTGCTTTTCTTCTTGGGCTGCAATGGCATAGGCCCGGCCCAAAGTGGGCAGTGGGTCTATACTCAATATTTGTGATCGTACAGTATTGAAAATATCGTCAAGGCTTATGAGAAAAGCATATACCTTTTCCTCTTCTCGCATTGACTCCATATTCTTTGCCGCACCACATATGCATCCACATGTACAAACAGGAATAGGATTGGAAACCTCCAATTCATTCCAAACAGATTTCAGTTTACCATAATAAGAGGAGATTGTTGTTTTCTCCTGTTGCAATAAGGCGATTGCACTCTTCAATTCAAAGACTCGTTGAGCGATTCCTTGAGTGAAGTGCTCTTGTAAGTCTGACCAAACTTCACTTAGCGGTGTTGGCATGGGCTACGATACTCTGGATCTCTTTAGCAAGAGCATTTGTTAACCAATATATAACAATGGCATTGCACTGTACCCATGGTTGAAAATTCTGGGAATTGACGTACGCTTTGCCTATGGTTCCATCCACGAATCCTGCCTTATTTTTGGATCGGAGTAGTGCATTAAAAAAACTATGCCTCCAAGTAAAATAGTTCTCACCATTTTCACTGAGAGGATGTATTACAAAATTTAAGCCTGGATGGTTTGCTGTAGGCAAATAATATGGTGAGTTGATATCGATTACGGTACATGGTGGTGGCGTAACTGACATCAAGCCTCCGTGATTGCTATTTGCCGTAGCCTCCGTCATGGCTAATAAGAAAGAAAAAAAATCAGATTTTCGTAACCCGCTTTGATACCATGAAGAATTGAATTCTTCTCTGGAATACTTTCATTGAATCACAAAGTAAATCTTATATACTAGTGCTGAATCTTTATAAGGAATGGATTTCATAATCAGTGCCTAATTAACTATCTAAAATTAGTGCCTAGTCAACTATTATATAATAAGGATAGGATCAATCAAGATCAGTACACAGTCAACTATTCTACAATATGGAAAGAACCGATCAAGATCAGTGTCTAGTCAACTATGTGCAATAAGGAAATGTCAACTATATGAAATAAGGAAATGATTAATGAAAATATCCTTCAATATATTTTGATAGCATACTGGTACCGAAGAGAAAATGGGTATTTAACTAACGTTCATTGAAAATCTAAGCAATCGAACGTTATATCAATTGTACGCAAACTGGCCCTCTATATCTATGGGCTGTCCAAAAACGACCCATATGTTCATAGAGAGAGAGAGAGAGAGAGAGAGAGCTGGTGGGCTGGCGTCTAATTCAGGAAATCAAACGCAAGATGGATCAAATTCGCCGCCAGCTGTGCAAGACAAATTGGAATGGGTGGTAGATATAAAGGCAGGCATTGTTCTATGTGTTCTTTAATTCAATTACAGTGTATATATAACAGCATCGTTGTAGTCTTGTATATATGCTTACTAGCCTTTTACTAGAACCCGTATTTTCGAGATACTCATCGTGAAGGATATTTTCACGATGAAATTATCGAAAATATGCTTGCAATTAGACTTTTTTTGAAAGTGTATCTACGTACGTGCATCTTTATGTTATATGCAATTTTATCAATTAGCAAGGACTAATCTTTTTCAATTGGAGGATATTTAGTTATATTCAGAACCCTGACTATACATGATATTGAAGTGGAAAACGAGTGACAACAAGTATATGATCCGAAAAAACTAACAATTTAACCCCTCGACTTTGTCAAAATTACATAATTGCCCCTGTTAGAATTGCTTGTCTTTGACCATTCTTCTCTTTGGCAAATAAAATTACTGCAATCACAAGGGGAAATGCAAGAATTGCTTCCGTAGGTTGTAAGTTTTTATAAAGTTGCTTTTTAGGTCTTTGCAGCGAAAATGTTGAAGTTTAGATCATCAGATCGACTTGTTTAAGCTGACGGTTGAATCCAAATTGCCTAGTCGGTGCGAAGGAATAAAGGAAAATCTCCCAGCGCACTTGTCAAAATCGATACTTGTGGTCCATGGGAAGCAATCATGACTACACCAATAATTATCTTCAGCCCGACATCTATGACACAAGTAGGCGTTACTCTCCCGAGGCATTGCCCAACTTCTCATGGATATCCTCTCTCAACAATTTCAAATTTATTCCCTCCAAACCAAAAAGAACCAAAAAAATTCCCTCCTTCCCTTTGTATGTTTATCATGGGGGTCTGCATCGTGTCAACAGTAAAATGTACGGGGAACAATCATTTACATCGCGCCAAAAATGTGGTCTAAATCGTCTATCCTTATTGCAAACAAATTGTTGACCGGTGTTTGTCGTCGTGCTATCGTTGACAGAGTGCGAACTCCATAAATACAGAAGTTCCCTTCTTTCCGTGGTTTGTAGAAAAAAAATTCTCTACTTCCCATGGTTATGCGTGAAGTTCATTATCTTTTTTGCAGAGACTATACAAGTTGGGAGCTAGAAAACTGGTTACGTTCGAAATCGGACCCATTGGTTGCATTCCATCTATTGCAAGGCATAATAAGCACAATGGAAGATGTGTCGAAGAGATTAACCAGCTAGCAAATGTATTCAACAAACAGCTTGCTACCATGCTTACGAATTTGACTTCCACCCTCGAAGACTCGGCCTTCATTCTTGGTCCTGGGAACTGGCTAGGCTACCACGCGATTAGAAGCCCATCTAGTTATGGTAAGTTGCTATATTTGCTACAATTCATTAAGCTTAATTACCGGTAGAACTGGTGGTATAATGGTTATGTACAGGGACGAACCCAAGAAGTGTAATCAGGGAGACCAAAAGGTCAAAAAAACTATTGAAGGTTAACATAAAAGAATTCAGAATGTTTAAGTTCACATAAAAAGGAAAAACCACAAACATTAGATTTAGAAGTAGTTCAATTCATCAAGGCTTCACAAAATAGGGACTTTGACTTTCCCATCTACCAAAAGAAGCATATTATAATTAGAACCACTATTGAATACGCTAAATGCAAAAAAGATTGCTCACTTGGAATACTAATCATAAAATTTAACTATTTGATAATACTTTATTAACTTGGTAAGGCTAGTAAATCACAAATTATTTATCTTGCATGAGAAGCTTAATTCTTACATGTAAACATGTATTACTAATATGATTATTATATTATATAAGGACAATAGTGCATGTATGTTAGTATACAACGAGAATTTAAGCTAAAAAAAATGAACTAACCTTTATATATTCTTATTTCTTTGTAATATGGAGATTTGTAATTTAAAATTTGGAAGAATGGAGATCGAGCAAGGAAAAGACAAAGATTATGATAGTCGGAGGCACAAAAAAATTAAAAACACAATAAAAAGAGACCCTAATATTTAGTATTACAATATAGTTATATTCTTGTAAATATTTTAATTATAATTACCCATTATTTAAAAAACTTTAAAAAATCAAATTTTGGGGGGTGACTGTGGTCCCCCGGGTCATGCTTCAGGTCTGCCCCTGTTATGCAGAGATATGAACATGGTTTAATTGTACTCTATAAACCTTGTACTTTGATAATGGTACTTTAGTATGGTTTTGCTTTAAACCACATAGTATCGTTTGAATCAAAAATGACAATTATGTCATTCTACTAGAATCCCTATATGCTACTTCTTTTGTCATTCACATTCAGAATTAATCAAAACTAGGTTGTTTTGGAGTCATAGAAAACTTTACTATAATATAGCAACATATTAGTTTTTCGCTTCTACATTAGCTTGATTGCACGTGCTTTACCTATCGTCTCAGTTCACGAAATATTGAGCACAAGGGTTTAACGGCAGTTAATGCGCAAAGGTCAAGATTTTTGTTGCAGGTAACGCAAAGTACATGCTTTGAATAGAATTAAGCACTAATTAGAAGATGGATTCTTTCGTGAAAATAGCCACAACAAAAGTGCAGGGATGTCTCATGTTATTTAATCACGTTAAGAACTTGAAATGTTGCGTGTTTGTCTGTCCATGGTTAACAGATTCAAGCAATCCATGCTGCATCACATGGGCAAATGGGACCTCAGGATGCATTCCTGGGCTAGCGCGCTGCCCGAACACAGATAAACATTACTTCTGGGATGGTTTTCATCTTTGTGAAGCTGTTTACTCGGTCATCGCAGCTCGCTGTATCAATGGTACGGGCGTTTGCATTACAATGAACATGCAAGAGCTCGTATATTTTTGAAGCTACGATTGTGTGAAACATCAGTAGTGCTAGTAACGCATTGGAGCATCGCCGTTGTATTCCATTTTGCACTACTAGCTAGGTTGTATATGAATCATGTCTATGTGAAAATGCTAAAGATTTGTGAATCATCGATCTGTATGAGTCTCTACCGTTGGGATCAAACATAATAGACCGGTAATCTATGTTACATGGACCCTTCACTTTGGGGTGAAGGGGCGGTGTCGACACAACTCGACGCCGACACGGGTACGGGAGCCGTGTCGGATCCGTCATCTGCCGGATGGATACGCCATCTACCGGATGGATACGCCATCTACCGGATGGATACGCCACGTCGACATTCCGGCCAGAGAGCGACGGTAAGGATCGAAGAAAGAAGAAGCTGTGAAGGTTTTTGAGAGAGAGAAAAAGAAGATCTCTGAGAAAAGAGAAGAAGATAGCCATCGACCTTCGAGAAAGAAGAGAAGAAGAGGAAGAAAAGAAGAAGAAGAAGAAGAGCAGAGAGAGAGAGAGAGAGAGAGAGAGAGAGAGAATACCTTCTGCAGGAGTCACGTGGGTGGTCTTCTGTCTGTTTTTTATTTTTTGCTTTCTGCTGTCTGCTTTTTGCTTTTTGAGTTTACAGCCTTTCTTTTTCCAATTTTTTGGCATTGACTTATAAAAAAGGTTTAACAAATATTTAAATCAAAACAAAATGTATATTTTTCAACCAAAAATAAAATAACCTATTTATTTTGGACAGTAATTACATATAATTTCTGTGAAATTCATAAATACTTGTAAAAAAAATATTTAACACTCCATCTCATTTAAAGTATTTTATGTATCTTAAATTTTTTAGCCGTGTCCCCGTACCCATGTCCAACTTTTGGACGGTGTCCACGTATCCTAGAATTTCAAAAATAGGCGAGTCCGACACTCGGACACGTACCCGATCCAGACACTGACACTGAGTCCATGTAACATAGCTGGTAATGGCATTCACAGGCCAAAACAAGGTATGCTAGGCATCTCGATAGATCTTCGTAGGCTCTCCCCATAAGATGATTGAAAGATACCAAAGCATGTAAAGTTGTGTTATTTGAAGGTGCGTACATTCTATAATTTCCATGACAACACTATCCATTCCTGTAAAACTGTTGTGGCACATATTATCTCACAAAATCGAGCATAATTTTATAAAGAAAAGCTTCATATGAATAAATAAATTCTATAGCTTTATGAAAACATATTAGATGTACAAATTACAGAATATTAACAAGGATTTATTTAGTTTCAGCCTTCAGCTAATTGAAAAAGAAAAGGTATAAGAGAAAGGCATTTGCTTGTCTTCTTGACCATCAAGCCAATACATAAAAGCGGGAAATTTTGCTAATTCTAAATACTATTGGGTGGCTTCACTTCTGTTGGGGGCAAAATTGTGAGCCTAATCCTAATTTACCTGGAGTATGCTCAACACTCTTTCTCAATCTGTAGGCTCGTGATTGTTGATGGGTGGCTTGTGACGAGGCTTTTTCATTCCTCCATAGTCCTTATGGATCAGGTTTACAATCTCATTAACCGCCTCAAGAAATCTCCCTGATGCTTCTTTCTGAGCATTATTGTCATCTTCAGGAGAATCTGCTTTTTTGCAATTCGAAGGACCTTCCAAAATTGCAGAGTTCAATGCGTTTGCCTCCGACACATCGCTTGTACTCTGTGTTTGAACAGTATATATTTTTAGGAGTGCAATCAGATTAGTAAACTGACTATATGTTGGCGCCATAACTTTCTTCAACAATCAAAGATTGTTTGTCAAAGCCCCCCATGACAACTATCCAGTATCCAGCATGTGTTACAAAAATGCATGTTTTTTATTGACCAAAAGTGTGTGCGAGCGTGAGAGGGAAGGGAGAGAGAGGGGACCTTGTTGTTCAAGCGATCTTGTGGTCCTCCAAATGATTTCTCGGAAGAACTTCTATCCGATCCTGCAACGAATAAACAAAATTGATACTTGCATCCTATTACACAACTCGCATCACACAAGTAACTATGTTACGCAACGATCAAAACAGTACTACTTCAGCTAGACAAAGAAATTAGCAGGGGGCAGGAAACCCGTTGTGGTGAAACAAAGATGGGATTCACTAACACAAGTACACTAGCATGAACTTTAACATCAAGCTTCTTTTACATACCTACAAGTATCAACACTTCATACATGCTCATCTTTCCGCTATTAGCTAGCCAGAAAGAAATGTAAAATGGGGATCTAAATGGGCTAAACTAGAGATGTTGCCTTTCATGGGTTAGTTATTTTTAGGAGGGTGGTGTTTAGGCACATGATAATCCGCACTGAGAGCTACAAAACCAGCCATATAGAACTTCTTGGCAATTATGCTACTTTTATGATCACGAAGTACACATTTCACTTCCAAACCCTCCTTTCTCTCAAGGCCATACGTTCTGGCAGAAATGGTTGCACCTGAGTTCTTAGTATTTTCTCCATTTAGCCCTTCCACTTTCTCAATCTCTTTCTCCAAGGCTTCATCTACCATCATCTTCCTTCCTCTAATGCGCCCTTGTTTTATTTCCTGCTGAAATTAATTGTTTTAGAGTTGCATAAAAAGATGAAATTTTGTCACGTAAAGGACATAATCAAAAAGCAGCAAATTTACCTTTTCAACAGCGGCAAAATTTCCTGCTGGCGCAGTTAACCAATCCTTTTCATTTCCTGAAGAGGGAATTAAGCATAACTCTGTTAAGAAATTATGTCATAGATTGCTCGTGTCTAATCATGTTACTAGAGAAGAAAGATATCTACCTTGATCAGCATGTGCAGAAGAGCTCCTGAGGGCAAACGAAACAAGAAGAAGACCTAGTAATATGCTTATAGACTTTATAACAAACACCATTTGTGAGTTTTCTTAGCTTTCTTGGGTACAAATGTCGTTTTCGAGAACGAAGAGAGAAGAATATGAACACGCAATGAAGGTTTTATAGAGTACAAAACCAAGTCAAATTACCTAGGGTTTCGACGCCTGGCCGAATAAAATACGGCTCCTTCGTACATGCAGGACTTGGGGAAACTCAAACAGAAAACCACTTTTCTTCACTTTCAAATGTTTGAATGACTTTTAATATATAGCTGAATCAAGTACTGCAAGTGTCAGCCACAACTCACAAAAGTTTGATGGCATTACATAAAAGATAGGGGTGTCTGTGTCTATCTGCAACTTCCATGCATGCAAATGTGTTTATATATATGGCTTGCCAAGAAGTTCTGTAAAATGCAGCAGAGATTACATTTTAGTCTCTGGAGAAATACTGATGGAAATACTAGTAGTTTAATATTCAATCGAGACAAGAGTTTCCTATTCAATAAAAACAAGCAGAGCAAAGAAAACATGCAAGTATATATGAAACTTAAATAGATAATACAGTATAGGATCAATAGGCAAAGGTCTGAGTCAGAGGTTCTGTTTTCAGCTTATGAACTGAAAAAGTTATTCACTAAAACAAGGATTAGTCATCCTTTGGATTCCACTTGGGGGTTCTTCCAACAAATAGCAGTGGAATCTTTGATTTCAAAAATAGCTTTAGTATACCTATGTAAGATTTGGTTCTGTAACACCTCTTTTCTTAAGACAACTGTCTGTCAAAGTTGATTAATCGTAGTCAAAGATTGGAAACAGATTGACCAAATTGCTTGGAATCAAAGAATGCAGCAACCAGTTTCAACAAGGATCAAATACATGGACCGATTAGGTTACTCCAGAAATATGTAGTTATTATGTTGCATATAACAAAGCTATATATGAGTGGGTGGAGACGTTTCCGCATTTTGAAACGAAATAAATGAAAACTCGAAGTCCATGTTATTTCTTAAATATAATCCAATCCACAGTTTGTAACAAGGGAAATTACCATTGCTCAGACAACCCAACAAAAAGAGGGACAGAGATCAAAGAAAGAAATCGAGGATAATTCAATCTATCCAGAACAATATTTTAAGTTTTCTTTCCTGATCATCATTATTTTTTAACCAACATTATATAGCTAGCTTCTACTCAAGGAGAAGCAATGCGACTAGTTTTAAGCCAGCTGCAAATTTTTAGACATATATGTCTAAAAAGGATATCCCAAATTTTTAGACATATACGTGATTTTTTCAATCGGGAATGATATTGCCGTCGCTTAAAGGATATCCCAAATGCATGTAGCACAATAATGCAAAGTTGTACCTAGCTATGCAAATTCCGATCGTCAGGTATATATCGGTAAGAGCTTTGTTTGGTAGGGATGGGGCGGGGAGTGGATTGAAAGCATGGATTTAGTCGTAATAGTGAATAGTACGAAGAAAAATATGAGGGCTACACTTATGACTTTTTATTGTACTTAAACACCATGAAAGTTTGCATCTAAAAGTTGTAATAGTAAATTAAATCAGCACCCCTCTACATTCTTAGCCTTTTATTCCTACCTTAGGAGTTTAAATAAAAAAAAACGACAAAGACGTTTAATTTCCTTCCATCAGCTTTTTCACATAGCTGAATATTCTTCAAACTATGAAGTTCTCACAAAACTAATGTACAAGGAAATGGGGATTCGTGGTGGTGAGTGGCAAAGGCACGCATATTTTGAAGAAGCATGAGCATCAAATGAAGAGCTGAAGGAACATGGGCAAGTGATTACTGCATAGAATCACTAAATCTTTGCCAACTTTTAACAGTGTTATAAACATAAACAAAGTACAGCTCAGCGTTAGGAGTTTAGGACACGAGGACCTGTCCTCCAACTTGATACTAGTGGTTGGCTCTTGAGAACAGTGTTATATTGTTTCTGATAATTCAATTAGCTTATGGACAGGAAGCGATTCGCAAGCCCAACATATCCTTCAATCTTAACTAGTATATAATTATAATTATTTCGTTAACCTTCAAGCATAGTCCTCAAAACTTTGTACTTTTCCTTGATACGTTTACTTATTCTGCGTTTCGGATGCTTGTAAAGTAAAAAGTTGGTGTATATTATTGAGCTGATCAGCTAAAAATTATAACTTCTAAAATAACTGATAACTTAACATGGTATCAAAGTTATGTTTGGCAAGGTCTTAGGTTCCCTTCTTTCCACTTGCATATTTGGTTACCCTTTATTATGGTACGATTCACACTTTGTTTATTCATGCATTTGGTGGTAATACACCTTGATTTGTCTATCTAATCAACGTGCAATCAGTGATTTACACATGAAGGAGAGTGTTAAAACATGATATAAACTTTTAGAGCAATCAAAATGTCTAAACTGCCCACACGTAGGCTAGGCTGATGCTCCACATCTAAGTCTAAATTTTATTCATGGTCAATGTTCAATAATGCATAAATTCTACAAAGTGAAGCTTATATATATATGAACCGGAAGTGCATCAAAACTGCAATTTACCACGTGAGCGGCACGCGACAAGGCAAGCTCACAATAAAATTGGGTAAGAACAAGAGTTATTGATGCCCTAGGTTTGAGATTTTTTTCCTAACAAAACCACGATTCAGAGCACGATAAAAGAGAAGCCGACACGTGGAAAAAAAGTGAGGCTCCTGTTACCAATGACATGTCTTGAATGAAAACTATGGAGGCTGTCCTCCTTGTGTACGGAGGTGGAGCTTTTGAGGGTTCAGACCGCGCGTGTTCTACATTTATAAAGACACGAGTCCTAGTATTGAGTACACATCTTCATTGAAGCTGCTGTTTTGTTGTGGCAACTGGATGCTTAGTTTGCCAACGAAACGAGATTGTGTTTGCCCTTGAAGGACATTGTCACATGTGTGCCACTAGGCCCACCGTTGTGGTTTCTGAGACGATACACGTATGCCTGTAAACGAAAATTAAACTAAACTTCTATATATTAAAGTGTGAGTGTTGATGTGTGATGTTCAAGAAAGTATACTTCTGCAGCAAAAGGTTTTGGTTTCAGAGCAAATGGGTATTGAAAATATGATCAAGACATGGGAGTTGGCCTGGTAGGGAGATTGCAGATAGCAGAGGATTGGACTGAACTTGGCCATTTAACAACCAACAGAACCTTTCTGACCAAAACTACTCTCACTTGGCAGGGAAGGAGTGTCGTGCACGACGCAAAGCACCGCGTTTCTCTCAATTGGGTTCTCAGCTGTATGCACTGGGGAGATGCTTAGATTAATGTTGCTCCAGAATCAATTGCTGATAGTAGTAATTCAGAAAGAAGATTTTGCTGTGCGTGGTTTCAATCCAAAAAAAAGAAGGGTAAAAAAGCAAAGGTTTTGTAGTCTGTCAGACAGCCGCATGACCATCCTAGCCAGGGCACTGACTAAGAACGATCATCTACTGATCCAATGGCCTACAGAGAGACCATGGAGCTGTTAATCACGCTCTGATCATGCGGCCATGATTCATCCACCAGACTTGGGTCCCTGTCTCCTTAGAAATCAAGGATACAGAGGTACGAGCCTATAGAACAGATCCTGTTCAAGTAAGGTCGTGAACAGTTCTCCTCAGCTCCTGTATAAATATTGCATCTCACAACAGTATCTCAGTGGTGTGGGATTATGTCTTATGCTAAGCTGTTTGGTTCACCTGGTTCTACCTTAACAGAGAAGGAACGTCCAAAGGTAACTGAGAATTTCAAACATATAAATGTGAGTTGAGTAGCTGCAGGAACTAAAACCCTGCCCACTCTTAATTAAACATTCCAAAATCCCATCGCTGCTACAACCCTAGGATGTGAAACTAAAACTTCACAGAAGCGATAGACCGAAGTTGCAAGAGCTAGTTCCGCCGCTTAGCAGAAAAGTATTTTACCCCAAGAACGTCTTAATAACTGTGGCTTTATTTCTTCTCTAATGCATAGGGCTCTGACCAGAAGAAACTTGGAAGCTAAGGAAAAGATGCTCCAAGGTTGGTTTTTCTAGACGACAATAAGCAATGGAGTATCAGAATCTAAGAGCCCCCAGTCCTTAGCAACTTGACACCTCCTGAATATTGAATTCAATAACTACTTATGACAATGCCCCATATCCTATGATTGCTCACATCACATAAATCTCTTGCACCGGCATCCGTCTTGTAAGGGCTATAAACAGAGAAAATTTACCTGTTACTAACCATTTGGTGAACTTGTCCGTGTTATAACTGCCGATGCTTCTAATTTGGGAGCCGGTAGTTTTTCTTGTGGTGATGCTACCACTGGCAAGATTTCTCCCGCAAACTTTGTTGCTTAAGGACAGAACGCTTGAGATGTGCCATGTGTATGCGAAGCAATGTTCAGTAATTTGCTGTGGCGTCGCCTGGGCTTGCGTCGTCAGATTAATATAGAGAAATCTAACTGATAACTAAAAGGAGCGGTAGATAAAATCTCTCATCGGACTAGAAATTGAATTTGCTTATCTCACTCTTCCTACCAGAGAAGTCCACAAGGAAATGCGCTTATTTATCTACTTCTCTGGTATAGAAGATTACCAGGTCAGGATTTACAAAGTTGCCAACAATAGCTACAAATTACCTATCTAAAACAATCGAATGGTGAAAAATAATACTTGGTGGAACTTGATCCTTTAAAGACAAATCCTCCCCGCGCAAACAGGTAGAGAACTTGGTGCACTTCCACTTGCTCAAGTGCACAAGTAGAACCGTGTTTATCTAACACAATTGTGCATAGCTGGTGGTAACAAGCACAGCCAGGGCATTGGCTAGGAATTATCGGACCCGAAGAAACAAAATACAGGTTAAAGGAAACATCGGACCGTTAAGAGTTGAGGTTAACAATCAGCTGTTACTTCCTGAGCGAGCATCATTTAAGTTTTTCCTTGAAGAATGAGATTTGGGGTGGTTAACAGTTCCGGACTTGAATTTACGAGAACAACATTTAAGTTTTTCCTCGAGTGTAATCAAAAAATACGACGACACAAAAAAGAAATTGGCACTTGGCGACACGAAATTCAAATACTAAATGCACCTCCATAAATACAGGATTAAAATAGATTGACTTAGATAAAAAGCCATTTCAAACATCTCAATCAATACAATACTTGTCATACTTGGAACTGTAATTCTAGGACTTCAATTTGCTCAAAGTTCACAATAGTTTGAGTTTGAGATAGATAAAAAGCCTTTCATGTTATTTGGCTAGATTTTGCTTGGTGTTTATCCAACGCAATTATGCATAACTCTACTGTGGTAACAAGCACAGCCAGGGCACTGTCTTGGAAACATCGGACTGGAGAAACAAAATATAGGTTTAACGGAAACACAGGACCTACGGTTGTGGTTTAACAATTTGTTGAATCTAGGAAGCGAGCATCATTTAAGTTTTTTTCCTGATTACAATTACACAAACAAATGTGTCGTGTTGTTAAGAATTCCTGACTTGAATTTACGGAGAGATCATCATTTAAGCTCTTCCTTCGAATAGGATCAAAGAGAACGTTTTATCAGACATTATGTGAAACTTGGATCAAAGAGTTGCCAGGTTCAAATATCACTTCACTTTCTTGAGTAGAAAGAAAACCTACTACGCGGCGTAATAACTTTTTTGTCCGTAGACACGTCGAGGACGAAGAAACGTAACGTAACCACGAAAGACAATAAAGTGAGGTCAATATAACATTGGGCTTAATTTTAGGAGCTGAACAAAAAAGGTTTAACCCCTCCAAAAATAGGCGTATGCCACTTGAAGCGGCGAGTGCACGGTATTCTTTAGTAAAAGGCGAAAGAATAGTTCGCTGTGAACTCACCGCGTGGCTGCATAACTATTTGGCCAGGAGGTGAGGAGATTTTATTGTAACAGCTGTAGCACTCTTCGGATCTGATGTCAAAGTGGGACTCCCGCTCGTCGTATGCTTATGTGCCTTGAAAATTCATTTCTGAGGGGCATAGTTCTATACATTGCTGACTTCGAATGGCAATACTTCTACTGGTTGTTGCATTGGTGATATGCATTTTGAACCATCCGCAATACTACTCTCTTCACCCCCTCCTCCTCACCCCCCCCCCCCCCCCCCCCACTACCAAAAATGGTAGACCAGGAGCATAATTACATGATGAAAGTGTGAAGTTTCTTGCAACCTCAAGCAGTTTTTCGAACCACTCGAGGTTAAGGAGCTGTGTTTAATAGCATCATCAGAAATTACAGCTAAGGAAGCTGACTAATTCCACTCCAGCAATTTCTGTCGCTGGCTTATTTTCATATCCTTAAAAAGTTGCTTTCTCAGGCCTAGTTCTTAGCATTGCTGACTTATCCTTGACGTTGGCACCACCTCTACTCATTGGTAACCTGTGTTTTGAGCCGTGTTGTTCCTTCCCATGCTCCCTCTGCCCCATTTGATCCCTTTTTTTCCGAGTAACTCCTCAAATGGTCAGTGAAGTTTTTCCCACGCAAGTGGATATACCTGGAAGAACTTAACAAAATGAACGCCCTCAAGTCGAAAAGTCACAGCAGATTGAAAGGGAAAAGGATGTAATTTTTAATACAAGTGAAGTAGGAAGCCCGTAATCCCTCTTTCTTAAGAGTTATGTCTTCCCCTGTCTCCATCTCACTGTCCATTCCAGTAATAAGTCCTAGGAGCCAGGACAGCAAGTCAACCAGTCTTTGATCAACACCCCCCCCCCCCCCCAACCAAAAAGAAACTATAAAATAGCAAGTGAAAGAGGGGGAGAAAGGGTAAAATGTGGAGCTTCTTACGACCTGAAGCTGTTTCTCGAACCACCCGAGCTTGTATAGACGAGTTTTACTTATTGCTGCACAACTAAGTCAATCCTAGCAACTTCCTCTGTACATATTATCTAGATCAGCAAATTAGCAGGCCCTTTCTAGATTAATTATAGCTTGTTGATCCGTGGCCACTGCAGATAACAATCAATCAGCAGTCTAGCACGCTTTAATTGCATCGTTGTGACGTTTCTTTGCAGCTGATTCACATGATCAGCTAAAATCCAAATCGAGCTATCAAGAAAATACATCTTCTGCAATACTTCCAAGCATGCCATCAACTCCCAGAACTAGCCAAGCTAAGGAGTAAGGATAAAGATAAGTCGCCAATTTCAGAGGTTAAACGCTACTGCTACAGATATAATGATGATTGTGTTCTTTAATTTGGGTGTCACTCCCCGTCTCATTTTTTATTTTGAGAAGAAGGTCCGAAATAATGATTCCTTTTACTTGAGTTGTAGAGCTTTACCCTCTGTTAGAGGGAGCCCTTCCAGAAATTCTCGATGGCCCAGGGTGAACCAAGGCCAAAGAGGGGGTTTGGAAATAGTTTTCAACCAGCAATTGACGCGCCTCGGTTAGTACCTCACAAGCTGCGTCATTGCCCCAAGCGCAAAGATAGGCGGTTGATTCTAGGGCCGGTCATCTTATACTTACTTCCGCCTGGAGCTCGTCAAATCTGGCGATGTGGGATACATTGGCGCTATAGAGATTGCTCCCACTTCACTTTAAACTATGGGAAGAACGAGGAGAGAGGACAGCAAAATCTCCTGGATTATGGGATTAATTCAACACCTGCTTGGATTCTAAAGCAAATCAGCACCCTGAAATTACTTAACTAATTCGGTAAAATTTTAAGCGTACTCATGATAGTATGCACAAAAAGCTTCTATACCATTGATTCATTGTGTACTTCTTACGAGCTCTTTAACTGCTAGTAAAGTATTCAATTACTTCCCCCTGTTCTTCCAAATAGCAACACCCAATTGAAGAGCTACGAACCATAAAATCATGCCACAAGGAATCACCATGAAAGGCAACTAAGTACTTTGCTACCAAGAAAGCAAACTAGGCCGCAACAAAATCGTCAGCGAAATTAATCCTGAAACAGTATTGAAACATCAAATTAAATTGGTGTAACAACATTGCTTACAAAGGAAGCGGATGACAGATTCTGCACCGCCTTGGCGACACGGGGCCTGTTCACGACTCACTCGGATCATGCAGGCATAACCATCTAAAAGAAGGGTCCAAATAATGCAAATGTACCCAGAAAATGGAAGTACACTTCAAAGAGAGAGTACAAGATTGGTGCCCTTAAGACGAAAATTACTTATCCAACAAAACCAGAAGCACAATTATGTCAAGTCGGTCTACAACTTGGCCATTTTGGTAACCAGCTGGCTCACTAACACATACTTTCTATGCTAGCCACCTATCTCTTTGGAGTTTTAAGACTCGGTGAAATGAAGTTGCAATAACTCCCTATCATAGTCCTTCGGACGAACCACATTTATCGCTACTAAAACAATAGTTAATCTGAAGAGATGCTACCTTTTACCACTAGTCTAGTTGCTAATTGCTAAATCAGTTTAAATGGTTTTCCATTGTTCAACACTTCTAACCTGAAAAATAGGCCCGGGGAGGGGGAATTTGAATTGGTCAAGCTATACAATCTCACCAGTTTACCTATTAGGCCTTACTCAATCCAACTGAAAGGTTAGGAAGTTCCCTTCCACATCTACACCAGTAGACGGGGCTGGCAGTCTAGCTTAAGCGACCAGACTTGGCATAATTGTAGCCATGAAGCCAAGCGCTTCACGTCACACGTCTGCACTGGTGTGCGTGGAATTGGATGTCGCTGTACGAAAGAGGGCAACGAAGTTTCCTTCTTTAAATAATGGCAAAAGGCACTAAATCCTGAAAGCTATTTTAGTAGGAAGGAATGAAAGTGGGGAAGGAAGAGAGAGTTTAAATAGCTTTCTTTACTACCAGATCCATCCTTTTTCCGCAGCAGAAGAAAGCCCTCTGATTAGACCGATTTAGGTCGGACACGCCGAAGTGAGAGTAAGAGCGAGGTCTCAAATCAGAACTCTGCTAAGAAGTTTGAGGTAATTACATTGTAGGCCACTGGAGTGAGTTGTCTTCTATGTAGGTGCACACCTCCCCTCATCCAAAGTATTTTTCTTCTACTTGAACATTTCTGAATGTGTTGTAGGGTTTATCAATCTAAACTGTTGGAACTGGGTCTAACAAACTAATCAGAGCCTCTTGTGATTTTTTAACACAAACCAGCATATCATCAACAATTTCTTCGGTCATAGAGTCAGTTAACGCCAACCACGCAGCAGGCAGTTGAATACCCAATCAGCCACAACTAAAGAAAAAAAGAGCTCCAAGATTAATTGAGCAACCACTTCCTCTAAGGGTTTCCAGTTTGTCCTTTCACACTCCAAAGCTGCAAAAGTAAATACAGATCACCCTCTTCTTACTTCACCACCGAAGGCTTTTTGTTTATATCAGGCAACAAAGGGCAGGAAATTCCCAAAATTGAGGTCTGGTGAATGTCCATGTCTTGAGGTACACGCTGAGTTGTATGCCAACAAATGGATGACACCTTACTTATCAAAACTTAACCTTCAAACAAATTGAGGTCCATAGCTTCAAAGCTTAAGAGATATAGAAATCACCTTGGACAAGTTATCAGAAGCTTAAGCTCAACCCAAACTTCCCGAGGGCAAGCTAAGTCAAGCAATGTGTAAACTTGAAGCGAACTCCAACAAAAAATTCAGGGATACTCATTGCGAGCAATGGGAATAACAAACACTGCAATTCTCAGACCTATACATCGATCCACCTGGTACACTGGAAACCCTTGGCTGGCTTTTCCGTATATTCTCTACTAGCTTTCTCTGAAGAAATCCATAAGCGAATCATACAAATGACACGAGCATCTCAATTTAGTTTAAACACTAAAGTTGCACTCAAATTTTTTGGTGGATAAGTGCATCCTAGTATTGGCCATAGGACAAATTGTAACTTCACTACACTGATAATAGTGCACCAAATTAGCCTTAGTGAATGCCGAAGTTACACTAACTTCAAAGCCAAGCTCCTAGCCCTGAAATGCCATGGCTATTTCAACCTAGGAAGGAGGAGTAATGTAGAAGATGCAATATATCAAACAAAACATGAAGCCAAATATCACCTCTGAGGTAAGCCAAGTGCAGGAACTGCAACCGCTATGAAGTACACTTCTAGGCACCACTCAGAGTTGGGCAATGTTAACCAGATATTGGCAGGCATCAATATAACTATTTCAAGGTGTGACCTACTAATCAAAAACTTAGAGAACCACTAACAGGATTGCATCATAGTTCAGATTTATTTTTCGAACTTCAGAGAAACAGGAGCATCTTCTCACTTGTGCGCCATGGCTGTTCTTCCACGTGCTTAGATGGGCCAATTATGTCATTGGTGTTCCCTGCAATAGAACATTTTTTTTCCGCTATGCTACTAACGGTTTCCTATATAAGCGCGGAAGGAGGGCTGCCTACCCATATTGCACTAAGAGCCAAACTAGCTCGGCTCGTGCCCACTCGGTTACAGCCTTACAGGCTTGCGAGTAATCGGATCCTACATTAAAAGAAGGAAAAGAAACAAGCCAAGGTTAAGCACTATGCAAAGCTCGTCAGGTTATTGAGCTTAATCCAAACTTGTTTGATAAGCTATTCCTGTTGGGAGGGCTGGGAGAACTCAGGCATTATTGGGCACGTGAGCTAAGGTCACCAAAATCAACTTGACATAGATCTCTATGAGATTGCATGTCAATTGAGGAAGTGAATACTCTGCTTGATTTTCACTTGTTCACAACAAGCTTAAGTAATAGAAACTATGACTTGCCAACGCTCGAAGAAAAGTCAAAAAACTTGCAGATCAAAGTTGGAAGAACTAAATTACCACAATCCTTTCAGCTGAGCAGCAACATTGCCATGACAGGAACAATCGCCACACTGAACCATGTCATGCAATGCAATCCAGGAAATAAAAACGAAATAGAATGAAGAAAAACCCTAAATACACACCCAAACCTGACAACCAGGTTAGTGACTACTATTTATTATCTGTAATAGTAATCTACCATCAAAGACCAGCAAAAACTTTGCAATGCTTTCAATTGTACGTCAGAAACAAATTCTAATGCTTGTAAATTAAGTGCCACAAGCTGATCCAAAGAAGAACTAAAAGCACACTGGAATAGGTGGAACCACAAGACCTCATTCTAAATTGAAGACGAACCATATAACTTAGACCTAAGCAGCGTAAAAGTAATCCCCTGAAGAAAATTACAACGATAAATAACAACTATATAATGGTAACAGTGATGGTAATAACACCAACGTCTCATCGATAACCAGACAGTTACAAACCCATACCTTACTAACCTAGGACAACTGCAAAATAGAGAGAAAAGCCAAGAAAACATAAACAAAAATTCAAATCAGTGAAATCAAACCTGCAGGAATAAACTTAACCATTATTTAACCTATGGATCATGACCTGCGAAATATATAAGTGGCTCTATTCAAGGCACTTTGTGATTAAGAAAAGAAGTATAAACATTCATGGAAGTAACTTGCTGCCATTTCAATGTATACATCAGTTGGACAAAAATTCTTCTCATGGTTAGGTCCCATGTGCCACAAACCATGTAGTGACTCCTTATACAAGCCAAGCCTGCTCAATAGTCCAGTTACATGGCACGAACTCCACGTCCTTCACCCTTTGCAAAGCTTTGGTGTCAAGTGAGATCATAAATTATCTAAAAGAAAATATTTCAGACAGGACTTCCGAATTCGAAGCTCACAGATTCGTACAATATCCCCAAATAGACGACAGATGCCAGCCACCAGCTTAACTAGAAAAATCTTTTGCTTTGGACACGTGGGAAGCCAGAAAAATTGATATGATAACTCCTCATAAATCTCACCAGTAACTTTCTTGGAAGCTATAAGCCCATCCTCTGACTCAATAAATTGAAGCGTCAAATCTTGGCTCATAGAAACATACCTGACTGTTGTATGACTGAAGAGCGCAGCCAGCAATCCAAGACCAAACCTTCCTATCCACATCATAAAGAAGGCCTTTCCCTTGGTTCCAAGATGTAAAGCAGATCAAATTGTCCTGTCCAAAACACTCAAACCGCTCTGCCGATAGCCTCAGAAGAGCTCGAAAGTACCTTGGTGGCATCCTACTTATCTCAACCCAGATGACTTTTGCATGATCCAATTCCCAAATTCGCATGCTCTGAAGCGTACTATAAAGACCTATCCTTCCGACAAGAAACAGGCGTTTCTGAACGCCAGCAAGGAGATAGCCATCCAACAAAGACCTGGGGAACTTAGCTGGAATGTGTTCCCAATATCCAGTGTCCAGCCGATACATCATTAAACCAAGGGGTGAAATAGTTTCCAAATACAACCTTGAGTCACAAAACGCCATCTTTGAGGAGCAAATATTAACCGCTGGCATCGTCTGGTGAAGCGACCAACTGTCAAGTTTCGAATCATAGACTTCTGTTGGCAATGACCTGTCGCCGCTCATATCACTAGTAGCTATAACTTTAAAAGACCGGTCCATCCTATCAACTACCATAATTAACTGGCGTTGCTGATTATAATGCATACTAGGCAAAGTCCTCCAAGTTTGTGTAAGTGGGTTACAAACTAAAGTTCTGAAAGTCGACCCATCAAGTCCAGAGAAGCAAACAAGCCCCCCAGAAGAACCCACCAACCAGAAAGCCCACGGAGGTAAAAATGTAAATGGGATCCTATACCATTGCTTCAACGGCAAACTAAATATTGAACACTGTGGGAGCAGTGAATTCTTCCAAAATGTGAGAAGACAAGGTCCGTGAGCAGGAACTTGCGAATGAAACTTAAGAAAGCTACTATCCTGTAATATAGAATTCCACCTTCTGCAAACAGACCGGAGCCGAAAAATCATGAAAGGTGGAACCCTGGCCAAGATTTCATTCAACAAATCCTCAGGCAACATAGCCCATATATTATCTTCCATTTGAACATCTGGCTGAATAGCTTTGCCAAATGTGGAAACTGTCTCCTCGTCTAAACCTCGTGGTTTGGTCTTGATCACCTTCTGTCTAGAAGGACTAGTGTTTCTTGACCCGATTCGTCCTAGTGGGCTCGTATTCCTCGACCCACTTCCCCCAAAATGAGCCGCTTGCCTGTGCAAACCATCCTCTTCATGAAATGAACCATTTCTCACCAAACGAGAACTAAATTCTCTCGCCCCAGATTCAGAGATATCTCCCATTCCAACCATAATATAGATACCCAGAAGCTGCTAAACAAAAAAATTGAACTTCCAACTTCACCAATACAATGAATTCGTAAAACCCTTATCACCCAATAATTTAAATCTTCCAAGTATCAAGAAACGACTCAAACTTTCCAATTCAATTCTGATTTCCCATTTCAGACCAAAAAATCCACTGATTAAAGGGTTGAGAATCCGACAGATTGCTGCATTACAAGTTCAAATTAACAAGACTAGTCATACTCTCAGATCCAAACAAGAACTTCCCATGAAGAATGACAATTACAAAGCATTGGGCAAAGAGTAAAACGAAATTTACCAAGATTTGAAGATGGATTACCTTTTATGGTAAAATCATCAGATTCTTTTTCGCCTCTAGCTGAGATGAACACTGAAATCCGAATAAAAAGCCTAACTTTGCATCTAACCCTCTCTCTCTCTTCTGCCGTGCCGGTTCATCTGGAGCATACAATTTGGTTGCTTATTTTTGTCGCTATTGGAACAAAATGTTACTGCACAATGTGACGCGGAATTTTTTTTTTTAAATTGGCACTTGAGTTTAATTTAAATTTTATTTTTATCGCTAAAATTTTTAAAATGTCACTATATTAATACTTTAAAAACAAAAATAAGCCTCAAACGAGTAAGGTGGAGCTCAAATATATAGCTCCTAAAAGAAAAGGAAAACGTTTTAACATTTTGTCTTTTTTGTGAAATCCAAAATTAGTGTACGTTGATTTTACTCATTATTTTTTATCTTAAACTTTTCAACATTACTTATTTAATTAATGATTAATAACTATAATATATTGATCTTGACTTGCAACAAGTTACCAAGGAAATTTGACAAAACAAAAGGGGGTAACTCAAAAGGCCGTTTTATAATTTTCACGCATAATTTTGAAACAAAGAAAATCATTAATCATTTTAACAAATCAGTTGTGTTGTTAAATTATCAGCACTTGGATCAAATGAAAGGGAAGTGTTACTTTTAAACGTTCTTTTTAATTTTTTAACCTATTTTTTAACTTTGAGATTGCATCTTGGTGACATCGTCAATCTTTTGGCGACACGTAAGAAGTTGTTCCCAACCTATTTTGGTCGTACCCAAGGGCCCACCAGGGGTCCCGCTTCACGCGAGCACGTCGACATTGTCAACGATCAATTTTCCAACACATCAAACCGGTCAGCGCCCGCGCGCCCAAGACACGTGTTTTTCTCGTTCCGCGCGCTTCGTGCGTGACTTAGACATTTTATTTCGCGTCGACGTCACTAACGCTAGCGCGATTGTCATGCCGAGACCATCCGAACACCTTTTCATCAAAAATATCAGCCGACGGCGCATTTGGAGAAATGGGGTCAAGGGGGAAAATGGCCTTGGCCAACCCCAGGGGGTCGGCCTCAGCCTTCCCCAGGCCATAGGGGTCGGCCTCGGCCTCCTGGGGGGCTTGGCCTTGGCCACTTTCCCTCGGTGGTTCACCCCTTTCCTGCATACCCCTTTTTCGTACTTCTTTCCCCTCGTACGCTTCGTACGTAACCTAGACACTTTGATCGCTACGTGGGTATGATTCTTGGCAACACGCTCGTCATAACACAACTTCCGGATTCGTCATTGCTTATCAAAACACCTACCGACGGCGCACCCGAAGTTCGCAAAAGGAGAAGTGGCCTTGGGCTCCGAAAAATGGAAGATGGCCAAATGACCTTGGCCAACCCCAGGGGGTCGGCCTCGGCCTTTCCCATGCCATGGGGGTCGGCCTCGGCCTTCCCCAGGCCATGGGGGTCGGCCTCGGCCTCCTGGAGGGCTTGGCCTCGGCCATTTTCCCCCGGTGGTTCACCCCTCTGCGCAAACCCCTTTTCGCACTTTTTTCACTTCGTACGCTTTGCACGTGACTTTGA
Organism: Escallonia rubra; assembly: GCA_033065855.1. Classification (NCBI taxonomy): domain Eukaryota; kingdom Viridiplantae; phylum Streptophyta; class Magnoliopsida; order Escalloniales; family Escalloniaceae; genus Escallonia; species Escallonia rubra. Next base: position 29,336 of record JAVXUO010001920.1, on the reverse strand, counting down.
CATCTCGTTCGTCATGTAGGTACGATTCACGTCGACACGCTTGTCATAATGCAACTTTCGGATTTGTCTTTCCTCATGAAACCACCTACCGTCGCGCGCCCGAAGTTCACCAAGAGGGGGGAGTGGCCTTGGGCTCCTTCATGGGAGTTGGCCATTTGGCCTTGGCCAACCCCAGGGGGTCGGCCTCGGCCTTCCCCATGCCTAGGGGGTCGGCCTTGGCCTCCACGAGGGGTTAGCCTTGGCCTTCCCCCCATTTTGGCCAATGGTCTCCCCTCCCGCGCGCACTTGTTTTCTCGAGTCTTTGCACCTCCGCGATGTTTACGGACGTTTGTACATCAACCTCGCAACGTCCGTCGTGCATCACCTTACGGACGTTCGTACATCAAGCTCGCGACGTTCATTGTGCATCAACCTCACGACGTCCGTCGTGCATCAACCTCGGGATGTCCGTCGTCCATGACCGCACACCGCTCCCGCGATGCCCATCATCCAAAGTTGCGCACTATCACCGAATGACCCGTCGCCGACGACCGCATACCATAACTACCAACTTTGTCATTACTATATGTTGCATTCATTATCTTGTTATGACAGGTACACTCAGCTCACATCTCGTCTTCGGGACACCCGATGCGCGCCCGAGCGCCATCGTCATGATACGTGCCCCCGGCACCAACTGTTGCTCCGCGACGTTCGTCGCCGCGCCCTTGCGCCATCGTCATGATACGTGACCACGGCACCAACTGTTGCTCCGCGACGTTCGTCGCCGCGCCCTTGCGCCATCGTCATGATACGTGACCACGGCACCAACTGTTGCTCCGCGATATTCGTCGCCGCGCCTGCGTGCATTCTCATGATACGTGCCCCGGCACCAAGTATTGTCTCCGCGACGATCGTCGCCGTGCCTACGTGCATTCTCATGATACATGCCCCGACACCAAGTATTGCTCCGCGACGTTTGTCGCCGCGCCCGTGCGCCAGTCTCATCATATGTGCCCCGGCACCAAATATTGCTCCGCGACGTTCGTCGCCGCACCACTTTCACAACACGTGCCCCAGGCACCAGGTATTGTCTCGTGCTATAGGCACCGCGCTCATGCGCCACAATCATGTTGCATACTACCGGGATGGGCTCACAACCTTATAGCCATCGCCGTCTCAATCACAAGGGGGGGCTTCGGCCTCGTACCGGGATGGGCTCACAACCTTATAGCCATCGCCGTCTCAATCAAAAGGGGGGCTTCGGCCTCGTACCGGGATGGGCTCACAACCTTATAGCCATCGCCGTCTCAATCAAAAGGGGGGCTTCGGCCTCGTACCGGGATGGGCTCACAACCTTATAGCCATCGCCGTCTCAATCAAAATGGGGGCTTCGGCCTCGTACCGGGATGGGCTCACAACCTTATAGCCATCGCCGTCTCAATCAAAAGGGGGGCTTCGGCCTCGTACCGGGATGGGCTCACAACCTTATAGCCATCGCCGTCTCAATCACAAGGGGGCTTCGGCCTCGTACCGGGATGGGCTCACAACCTCATAGCCATCGCCGTCTCAATCACAAGGGGGCTTCGACCCTCGTACCGGGATGGGCTCACAACCTCATAGCCATCGCCGTCACAGTCACAGGGGGCTCCGACACAAGGACCCCTCGCCACAGACTCGGAGCACTGAGCTGCGATCATCTCCGCTCACGTTACTATCGATCTTCGACACCACCAGGGCAATGACCCCCGGGTCACTCCGGGACGGGAGCAGGTCCTTGGAGGGCATCGCGCCTAGTCCGCCTGGCAGTTGGCTACAGGGGTAACCCTCACCACTGTCAGGTTATCTGCGCGTCTCTTGACGCATCTCATGGGATTCAGTAAGGGCTTGGATTGGTGGCTGGGGCAACGGGTTTACTCTGACCATGCCGTCATGGTATGGTCAGTCTTCTCAGACAGGCAGAGCGACGCTGTGCGAGGCAGGCAACGCGAATTTGGGAACCGGCAGTCCAACGGAGAACCGGTATTTTGGGACCCCCTGGTGACGTGTCACTCCCGGGGGACGACATGTGGCACTTTATGACATAAGCACATTGTTTTCTATAAATAGTGAACTTTACAACTCAAAAAAGGACTTCTTCTTCATTCTCACAAAAAATCACTTTCTCACTCTAGAATTGGAGAGCTCTTGGATTCTAGAGAGAAACATAAAATTGGACATAGCTTAAGATCGTAACATTGGACCTCGACTCGGACCCTGACTTGGACTATCGACTGCCGGCCCTGTTCGTCTTAGCTTTGCCTTCGCAGCACTGCCATTCCTCACGGCCTGTCTGGGAAGCCTTGTTCTCAGCCCTTACTCCATCCTTGATGTCTCTCACTTTGCATACTTGGAAGCTGACACGGACTGCAGCCTTTGTGGCACCTCCACGTAAGTAAGAACTCACTTTCCTTGGCATCAGAAGTTAAATAGCATGTGAGGAATTGAAAGTGTTATAACCAAGAAACACACTTAGGAAGAAGTTAAAAACATCGCAGTATCACATAGTAGTTAAAAGAGATTTGATATTAGTCCAAAGAATAAAGTGATTTTTTTATGATCTTCGATGTTCCTTGAATCCAAATAAACTTTTTCTAAGCCTCCAGTGAACTAGCACAAAAATTTATACACTTTCCCGTTCGTTCTGACATCGAGAACATGACAACAACAAGTAACAAGGAGAAAAATCTGGGGATCTGGAATCAATGATATGACATACGAGAAAGTGGATTTAACATTAGGCCACTATTATTCCGAGTGCTATACATTTCTTCTTGTCCATTCAACGATGTCAAATTAAATATTTACTCAATAACAACATATGCGCTGTCATTCATAAAGTTTACCTCAAATATTTAAAATTCATACTCGTCTTAGACAAAAGTCAAAAATACATATTGTTCGAATTTGAACTCCACGATTACAAAAGTCCCAAATCATCATTAATTGATATTTTGAAATTTCGTGCTCACCTTCTATAGGAGTCTAAAATACATATTTTTCAAATTTGAATATCCAACATGCAGCGGCCTTATGATTAATGGCTGCTACTGTGGGACAGAAGCCCACGAACAAATTTTGATAGGTTAAACAACTGATTCTATTGTGTAGGATATTTGAGATCATTAAAAAGGATATTGTGGGATAATGCCCATCATTGGGCTCCACTAAGATGCTTCTTTGTGGTGGTTGAAGCTCTAAATTTAGAGAAAATGGGCTAGCTGGTACTGGCCTGCCGGCCTGGTCAAGGTTTGGTAGCACGCGATCCACAAAACACGCTTCTTCGAACTGAACATGCCGCTCTAACAATTCTGTCCAAATGGTTTCATGTCTACTCCTTTCTATTTTTGTCTTGTCGGATTCAGAGGATTGTAGAGTGGTTAAATTTATTTTAAACGATTTAAAATATATTCATTGAACGCGTGATAAAACGGCAAAGTGTTTAAAATACCTTTCAAAAACAGAATAGGTGTTTAATGGTATTTTTGATCTTCAACACTACAAGAAACAAGTTTGACCAAAAAAAAAATTAATACTTGATCACCGTCACATTATTTGCAAAAGAATATTGAGTGTCCGTTTAGTACCATTCATTTGACGGCTCACTAATCTGTAGAGGAAGAGAGAGTTATTCGTACACTTTTTTATTTTGACTTTTTACACTTCTTCCATACTTAATTGTGTCTGAGTTAATTTTTTTTCTCTGATCATTCGTATAATACTTATTAGGGTTTATGAGGACATAAAAGGGTAAGAGAATTAACCAGAATATATAATTTGTTTATAAAACATAAAGCATCTGGCACGCATTAAACGATAACGATTCTCTAGCATTAAACTTATATTTTCAAGAGTTTTTACCAAAACACTTTTCGCAACTGTCAATAAGGGTTTTCGCAACTTTTACAAAAAAAGTTATTGATCTTATGTAAATTCGATTAAAGGTATTTTTTGAAATTAGTTTTGACTAAAAGGATATTTTCTAGGATCCAAACGAGATCTTAGTCTTTTCTTCACATTGAGTATTTGTAAGGAGGGTTGTAAGTCTTTGCTCATGTATTATTTGTGGCCCACGTCCCTTCGATTTAGAGGTTCTTCCGTCATCTCAAAACACCGTAAAAAAACTGCTATTTGCATAATTTCGTTCCACTTGTAGGAGCGGAATCTAGATTTGTCTTAAGAGAGCCCTAGATTTGAATGTGACCATTCCAATGCTGGTTTTTGTTCTTCACACCTTGGGTCTTAGGATAATAAACACTGTTTATTATATGATCTCAATCATTTGTTTCGATCGTTTATGTGACAAAAAATTTCGATCATTGTGTAATGTCCTATCAAATGCCAAATAACATGATCAAACCACTTGACATATTTTAGAATAAATCCTGCTTCTCTAGGCCGTACGCTTACCATATTCGTTTTATGTTTTTAGCAATGATAATGAAAAATATTCTTTTTTTTGCGTACTTTTACCATTACGGGACCAGTTTTGCCTTCTATAACATCAACACGTTGATCCAACAAACCTGAATGATCAGGACCAGTAGTCCAAAGCCATGCATTATTTACTCCTCCATGTTGATCCGATTAACTAGGCATGGCATGGGACATCTTAAACCATGCATTATTTACTCCTCCATGTTGATCCGATTGACTAGGCATGGGACATCTTTACTTTCATTTTCTTTATTAACTAGTCATTACGGCGTGAACTAATGATGTGATGCAAATACTATCTAGGTTTATTGACCACTTCTTGGGCTGCTGAGCTCAATTACTTGCATGTTGACTTATTCACTAACTCTGTCTCCTTATTGACATCAACTCAAAAAAATTATAGTACATCTAGTTGTTTGTTTGATTTTCATTTTACATCCGCAGATCTTCAAAGCCTCCATATTAAAAACTGTACGAAGGACGGGATAAAGAAAGCTCGAAACAAAGTGAGGACGATATTTGCTACCGGTTACTTTTTGGTTTCGCCTATAACGGTTCAACTTTCTTTTCTATTGTTCATATTGAGTATGTCATAACAATATTGCCATCTCGATTTAGTTCGTAAAATTTCTAAAACTTGAAGCATTTTAGCAAAGTAATCTTCACTACTCATTGTAGCTTCGCTTGCTCTGTTATAAAATTCCCCGTATTGTTGTCAAATAAAAAATAAGAAAAACCTTTCAAGGCTATAGAGCCTTTAATATGAGAGCAGGCACACGGATGGGTACTTAAGAACTGCTTTTAATGACCAAACTTTGAAAAGAACAAGAATGGAGTCATTTCAGGTTTTGGTGCTGAAATGGCTTACTAGAAGACCGATTCATTATTCTTGTGCTGGAGCCCAATCTTTTCTAAGGGCTTTAAGCTGACTCTAGCTGACCTTTGGGCCAACCCAAAACAAATGTTCCATCTTTACACCAACCCAATCTTGATTGCAGGTTTCACACCTATTACTTCAGCACTGAACAAAGGAAAAAAAGATATTTGCGATCGACCTTTAATCACATACAATCTATGTTCACACTAAAAATGGTTTCTATTTTCAATTTCAACATCTTTCACACAACTGTTGAGTACAGCCTACCAACTGTGGAGCGGAGTGGAGCGAGCGGAGCGATAAATGCCAATTGAAAAACCTAAACTTACAAAAGTATTCTAAATCTAGTAACGTTATTCCGGGTAACTTTTACATGTCTTGTCCCTTAAGATTAAGGGGAAATTTTTTGTCTCGTGTGTGGTCATCACTTCTCAATCTGGAAAAAATAAATTTAGAAGTATGCTCCAGTTTTGATCACTTAACATATTTTTTGTCGCTAAACACAAAAAAATAAAATCAGTATACAACTCTTGGTAACACAATTTTGTCACTCAGGGAATAAGGAAACAAAAACCATTCCTTTTGGCATCAAATGCCCAAGACCCGTGGAGAAACAAGCTAAAGAGGGGCCAAAATTTCTCAAAAAGAAATTAGGTACAGGTTAACAGCACTAGTGTTGAATAAGGGCCCATGAAAGCTAACAACCTGTAAGACAAGAGGGAAGATAACTATCATTTTCTTGCAAGTCCTATCGACTGATATGCAGAGTCCCACCTTGACAATTAAATTCTAAAAACCACGTACCAGATGTCAAAAGGAAACTTGGAGGCACTCGGTTGCAGTTGTGGAAGAGTGTCAACCCTTTTGCCATTTCTATCCTAACCCCACATGTGGCCTTGTTCAATGGGTGGAAGATGGTAGTCTGGGTTTGGGGACAAAACTTCGGTCGGGAAGTGATTATTGGTATTTGAATTGTGGTAGGTCGAGAGCTGCAAATTGCAGAATTAACCTGCTCTTGTTTGGGAAAAAAAATGATGGCGAATCTGCTTGAGAATGACTCGTAATTGTCACTTGTTGCAATATTTAAGACCCGGAAAGCTTAAGACATATCAAATATAGCTCGGAGTGCAATTACAATTTGATAAAATTCCACTACCAAATGAATTTAAACAAGTATAAAAACCATTGCAGCCATAACAATATAATTTTTGCCTGATGTCATATATATGTATTAATTAAGAAATCAATACAATCCTTACACAATATATACAAAGTCTATAAAGTATAAAATCTTCAATTGCTAATTTCTAAATTAGGGGTTGAGACCTTAATTCCTTAATTTCCAAACTAGGGTTTGCTATGTCGTATCATAACTCTGTTAAGCCCGCATCAATGATTTGCTTAAATTCTGTTTAATCCAACTTAATTCGTGATGGGTTTTGATTAATTGCCAACTATTTGAGATACCCTTAAATTTAAATCATCTATGATTAACCTTGACCCTTGAAAGTTGCTAGAATTGGTTGTGAATCTCGTATTATACAACCATTAGCCAATCTCTATATTTACATAGTGAATTTTTTAGATTAATGATATGGGTTACATTCTTATAATCTTATATGGCCAGTACAGTTCGGATCTTGATTTCAAATAGGTCTTGTATTTTGTATCAAAGGATCTTCGAATTTCTTTTTTCATGTTACTTTAGTCAGAATAGATCACTGAATTTTTGTCCCTTTTCATGCCTCATCTAGTCTAAGAAGATTCTTTTTTTGGGCTGGTGCAGTTTTAAGGCTTTGGTTTTATTAGTTTAGTGATCAGTTGTCTTGGCATAAATCTATAGGTGTTACCAAGAAATGGTGGTGGTACGTAGTGATTGGTGGTGTTGGGTTGGTATGGTCGTGGTGGTGGTGGTGCCATGCGCTCGTGGTCTGTGATGTGGAGGCAACGGCCTTCGGCCTTGGTGATGGCTTGTTCTCAAAGAGAGAGAGAGAGAGGAGGATAAAGGGGCATTGCAACAATTATCTTTAATTCATCGGCAGTATAGTCTTTCTGTTAAAACTATTATGTATCTCTAAGTTCCGTTTTATCAACAAACATCATTGTTATTTATTTAAATTAACAAACACGCATACAATTTTATGCTAAAGTTAAATTCAGAATTGCTATATTTGGCTAACATACCATAAATGATTTAGTTGCAAAAACGTTTTTGCATTTTGCATGCAAAATCCCGTCGAGATTAAGGGCTATGCCAGACTGTCAATCGGACGTATAGGCTATCAAAATAGGAGTAGCATTCTCCCTCCCGTATCCAAAATATTTCATTCCATTATCAATAAAACTCGAACTTATGAGCTTGCACAATAAAAAGAGAAACTCTAATCACATGAATATAACCTTAGTCTTATGCCAGAATTTTGCAACAAAATGGGCAATACGTAACCAGCTTTATAACCAAACACAAAGGCATCATCTTTACACTTTTGTTTCCCTATCTTGGTTAGTCAAAACTGTTTAATGTGGTTTATGGAAAACCATTAACGAAATCACTATATGTATTCTGAAAATCTTAGTTAATGACAAAGCAATGCAACCATGTTTAAGGTCACCACTGTTCACAAAAACTACACAGAAAGATGATACTCTTTTACCTAATTCGTGGAAGTACTTTTTGTACAGATGATTCATGAAATTAATTACGCATTTAACAAGGACTACAAATTTACTGTTCCCCTAAACCATCCCCATCTCAGATTTAATGTTGTCAGATATTGCACGTAATTGTTATTTGATTCTTACTCATAATACATGGGATTCTTTACGAGGACTTTGCTTAAAAATGTGTATGTTAATACACATTGAATGGGAAACTGTAGTAGTAGTCTCCGTCAACGGAGCCAGAATTGTGTTGGGGACAAAAGTGATAATGCATGTTTTTTCACTTTTCTTGTTGTTAAAAATGCTTTCAGGTTTAGCGATAAATAAGGCCGTGTGATAGCAAGTAAGGAGTAAAAATAACCTCTTCATTTACTACTCCTTCCGTCCATTTTTAAGTGCACTATTTTTTTATACGTATATTAAGGATTTAGGTTGTATATTGTGTGTCTTTCTCATATTACTCTTAGAGAGGGGGGAAGAAGTGGCTCATGAGAGAGAAAATTGGTTGGTAGAGTATTAAATGTGGAAAGAGAAATAGAATAAAAAAGTGTAAAGTGGTGGGCCATGAGAGAGAAAATGAGTTGGTAGAGAATTAAATGTGATGAAAGAAATAGAATAAAAAAAATATAAAAGGAGTAAATATGTAAAAACACGTACAGAATCTTTCATAATTTAGAAGTTATCACTTTTTTGGGACGGCCCAAAAAGAAAATTGAGATCACTAAAAAGGGACGGAGGGAGTATATGCCAAGCTAATAAGAAAGACCATCACACACATGTAAGGCTGATGGTATGGTACAAAGAACCATGGTACAACGCTAAGCGGAATCCACATTTATCACTAAGCGGCTGCGTCCCTGGTAGTCTCGTTAGCCGGCCTTCAATCCGAACTTTTTAATTTGTCATCTCCAGTAACACTACTATCTATGGTGCGAGAACAAGTTGGTTTGTCTTAATAATATAAGGAAAATAATAGAATGCCAAAAAAAGTTATATGTAACAAAATGTATTGGGATGATTTCGCCTTTAGGGACGAGTATGAGATGAGTTAACCAAGATATCGTCAACAACTTCCGATGCATTTGATTCTAAAACCATCTTTCGAAATCATGGCTCGAGACATTGCAGGACAGCTGAAGACTTTAAGAGGACGGTTATGAGCAATCCTTAAACTTAGAATGCATCCAAAAGGACACATACAACCAGTGCCAACGAGCAAGTTTGTTGCCCCTGCTTGACCTGGATTAGCATTTATCCAACTAAGGATAACAGGACGTCGAAAGCCGTCCAACTAACGATGAAAGCACGACTAGCTTATCCATCCAACCTCGTGAGGAGTCGAACTAAGGATAATAACATGTGTTCATGATTTACTTATACCACTAGTATTTGATAAAGAAAAATAGAAGAGACAGTGAGAAAAAATCAGCAAAAAAAAAAGAGTTATAGAAAGTTACAAATAGAGTGACGTTAGAAAGTACGAGAGTATTTAGAAGTAATTTTTTAAATTACTTTCACGACCCATTGTTAATTTTATTAAGAGATACGTTGAATGGTTTTAAAAAGTAAAACAAAGAGTACAATTTGAAGTGCAAAAAAGTTTTTATAATTTTCAGAATGCAACTATGAATAACAATATTCATACAGATATCGAAGGAAACTGGGAATATTGAGTGACCTTGCATCAATTGCATGGAAGCCTCCGCTTGCGGTGACGTTATTGCGAGAGTACCAAAGTCCAACAAAAGAAAATCCCAACTTATGACCTTATTGCAAATACCAAGATCTTTAACAGGAAAAAAGAACCTCAATGTCAATCCACATTTCTTTAAAGCACGAGCCAGGGGTGAGCATTTGATCTATTCCAACTAATCTAATCGATCGATCTGAACCAACCAATTTGGCCCATCACGACCAATTTAGAAAAATGATTGTTTTTTTTTTCAAATTGAATGTTGGGTTCTCTTTGTTTCGGTTGATTTTTCAGGAAACCATTCTAAAATGAACCGTACACACATATACATATGTATGCAATAAAAATATTTAAACTATAATCCAATCGAATTCACTATCTAATTCTTAACCTACTTATGATTTAACCTCCAACAAATGTAAATATGCTATATTCTAACTGCATATATTGGTCGGTCCAAAAAAGTCAAAAAATGACTGTAAGTCCATGTCCGTCAATCCGTTCAAATCAATCCGTTTGATTCGACTAAACCCTTGAAATCGAACCTCCCAACTATGGTTTTTTTTTCTTCTTTTATTTTCAAACCGATGATGGTCAATTTAGTTTACTACTCAGCCTCTAAACCGAATCATGCTCACAACGAAAACAAGCAAAAAAAAATTTCTAACATGCGAGGTTAAATCTTGTCTGCTCTTTCATATAAATTTTTCACAATCAACTATCAAAATACACAAAGTATTTATTCTCCACACACGCATCATCGATATTGAAACCATTTGATTTTAAGTTCCGATTCATAACAAGCCAAGAAACACTTACACAACCCGGCAACGCTGATCACAACACATTGAGAACGCACGGCCACAAACCATTCACACCTCAAAATTGTAAACCAAAACCAAATTGTGACAATACCGATTGGGATGCGACGATAGTAACATCTCACTCGGCACAAAGTAAGCAACAGCACAACAGGACTGGCAGACGGAGTTGTCCACAAAACCCGACACGATCATTGCAGCCGTTAGACAGACAATCTAATCCAGACACCAACATTATTTTTCACACACCGCAAAACTAATCCACATGTCCGAACCTAAACAAAAAGTTCCAGCTATGCCACCACCCTATAGATATAGATAACATGCTATAATCACACCCCTTCTCAGTGCACCCTCCTCACGCGCATTCCCTGCTTTAACACGTGTCCGCCCTTCACCCCAACAGCACAGTCCCTCCGTACAACCTTCATCATATCACACGTGCTCCCTTCCCTTTTATCGCCGGGAATTTCTCCACTGAACCAAACAGAATTAAAATAAAATCTTACACGCACAAACACAGACACATCACCTGTATCTAACACAATCATCAAATTTGAAAAACCCTAGCTGAATTCACACAATTTGATTTCCAAAGTTGTTCACTTATATGTGTACAGATATATGTATTTAGGGGTTTGATTTTGGAGCGGAAAATGGGGGCGATGACGTCGTCAATGGCGGCGAAGTTCGCCTTCTTTCCGCCGAGTCCGCCGTCGTACAGGGTGGTGGCGGCGGCGGAGGAGGCGGGTGGGAGGCTGAGGATGACGGACGTGGCGGAGAGGGAGAACGTCGACGTCTTGAGGCTGGGGACCAAGAGGGGGAACCAAATTGTGGCGGTGTACATGAAGAACCCGACGACGTCGTTGACGGTGCTGTATTCTCATGGTAACGCGGCCGATCTGGGCCAGATGTACGAGTTGTTCAGTGAGCTCAGTGTCCACCTCCGAGTCAACTTGATGGGGTGAGTCCAACTTGCATCCACTTTGAAATCATTTGCCCTAGTTTGTTTAAAGATGTTAGTATTCGAACAAAGATTTTTTTTTTTTTTTTTCTTGCGATGGATAAATAATGACAATGTCTAATTGGACATTGTTTGGTGGCACATTTTGGAAAATAATGTTTCAAAATGGGACATTTCTTGTGAATGTTGCTTTCTAAAAAACACTCGTTATTAGTTAAAACATCTAATTCTTGTGTCTTTTTTGCAGATACGACTATTCAGGCTATGGACAGTCTACTGGGAAGGTAGGAATTTGAAAGAGATGGTTCTAGACTTTTTTGAAGGATCTTTTTATTTGGAAGGGTTGTGAATATTGGTTTTTTTTTCGTTATTGTTGTAGCCAAGTGAGCAGAATACTTATGCCGACATAGAGGCTGCGTATAGATGCCTGGTAGAGACTTATGGGGTGAAGGAGGAAGATGTAATATTATACGGGCAATCTGTGGGAAGTGGGCCGACTTTAGATTTGGCATCGCGGTTATCAAGATTGAGGGCCGTGGTTCTTCACAGTCCGATCTTGTCTGGACTCCGGGTCATGTATCCAGTGAAGCGGACGTATTGGTTCGACATATATAAGGTTAAATCAACATGTGCGAATGCTAGGTTTAAAGGTCATGATTAACTGTTTTTAGGCAATCGACAATCTATTAACTGTTTCTTTTGTGATGCAGAATATTGATAAAATACCTTTGGTCAAATGTCCTGTTTTGATAATTCATGTGAGTTCTCATTTCAATCCTCCATTATGTTCTTGTTACCATGTGCTAATGCGTACGGTTCGATGAGTTATTCAAATGGTTAATGAAGTGAGTTTGAAAAGTTGTGCAGTAATGCAGTAATATTTCTGTCAATATATGCTGGCCCATTCGCTGACTGGAATTGACCATTAAGGTTCATTAGATCAGTAGGCTATTACTTAAGCATTTCAGGCAATACTTTAATCTGGACTGCTGATACCATACAGCCCATCACTTCATTTGCTGTCCAACAATCAAATGTTATACCTGAAGCTCGCCTATTGCAATTAGCTAATGATTGTTTGTGGCCTCACATGTGTCTGTTGTCCCAATGTGGAGATGAATCACCTAGAAGTAACTAGTTTATTGATTCCAACAATATGTAACCTGGACGACTTTTGATGCATCAGTAAAGAAGCACTCCATTCTCTTATCTTTCTTGTCTGCCTTCCTAAATGCTATAGTTCTCATATACTAAGGTACTGAAATGTTTTTGGGGCCTTCCGGGGGGAGGTAGAATAGCCTCAAGCCTCATTAGATAAAAAGACACCTACCCTAATCCATCAGTCACCTTTCCTGCTTGTGTTCGGCATCCATGCATTATGCAAGGCGGTGGTATGATTACCAAAGATAGAACTAGAACGTAGAATAAAAGAAATAGCATCTTTGTTGGCATGCGTCAGTTGTATGTTTCACGACACGAAAGCTGGTTTGTGGGCCCCAAGTATGAGATAAAGAACCAAGGAGAAAATAAATCCCTCGGTTGACACATGGCAGCCAAGATATAGTGCCCTACCAATCTTTTAGAAGCTCAATTTCTCAAATTGTTACAAGTGGATATATTCAAGTAAGTATGAACACACATTCCCGTAAGTAGGGAGAAACTGGAAAATGAGCTCTCACTGGGGTTACTTAGTACAGGTTTTTGATGAGTTTACGTTATATTTGACTCCTCAATTTGTTTGCTGTTTAGTAGAAGGAACAGATCTGGTGAGGAAGGAAGTAACACACTCATTTGGGTTTTCCATGTTGTGTTAGAAGCTGTTAATAGGTCCTGTAAATGCTTCCACTTGGTTGTGAACTACATTCAATATGGTTACAAAATATTTCTTTTGATGAAACTTAAAAAAAGTATGCGGTTGATATACATTGGATTTTGTTCGACAACATACTCCCTCTGATTCGTAATTTTTGCTCTCTTTGACCATCTTTAGATTGTATTAAACTCAAGTAATAACCGCACATCAGATACACGTTGTCTGACAAGTCAAATTAGGCTTGAAAAAAAAACAATGAGATGCTTCTGTTTACATGCTCAGATCCTATTCTAGAATACGCAAACAGTTAAAGGGGCAAAAGTAGGGAGAATTTTGGAGCTTTAAAGACGAGAATGTGCGGGTGTATGATTATTATACGCGTTTTTCTCCTGAACACCCGAAGCATACTCCTCGCAACTACTTGGCATTAATTGTAAGAATCCTTCTCATTAGTTTGAGCCGTCCATCCATCTATGCCAGCAGCTATTCTCTTTCTTTAGATGGATAACATGTTATATGTTATGCTCAGGCACATTTAAGACCATACTTTTCCTATATCTTTGCTTGAGATATTGTATGTCAATTCAAACGTGGTAGGCCAAATATGCCAGAGTATCTTACTATTAGAAGTACGAATAGTTTGTTGGTTGAAGCTGTGCATGCTTCGAATGTTAGAACAAATTACTCTCAAGAAAGAGATACATGTAAATAGCTCAAAAGGCAATGCCCGAGAGATTGCAATTCTTTTTCCAAGCGCTTGCATTACTTTTCTAAAAGAACAGAAATTTTGTGACATACAACCATATTTGCTGATTGGGAGTACTCTCTCTTCGCCGTGTTTTATGATTTTTATCTATCACTAATATTGCAGGGAACTGCAGACGATGTTGTGGATTGCTTCCATGGTAAGCAGCTTTGGGAGCTTTGTAAAGAGAAGTATGAACCATTATGGGTCAAAGGCGGGAACCACTGCGACTTGGAGCTCTACCCAGAGTACATTAAGCATCTGAAGAAATTCATATCAGCTGTTGAGAAATCTTCACAGTTTAGAAATGGGTCTGGCACGTATGCAAATCAAACAGAGAAACCACGAAACAGCACTGACTGTAGAGACAAACCGAGACCAAGCACTGATCTTAGAGAGAAGTCTAGACCAAGTACTGACCAGAGAGAGAAGCCAAGGTCCAGCACAGATCGTAGGGAGAAATCAAGGGCCAGCGTTGACAAGAGGGAGAAATTGAGAATGATTGTGGATCATTCTGAAAAAGAGAATAGTAACACAGACCAACCGGAGAAACCAAGAAACAGCATTGATCGGTTGGGCTAAACTTAGCTGGCTTAGATTGTCTTATAATTTTCTTCTTTTCTTTATTTACCACATGATATACAATGTGAAATTTTATATATAAATAACAAATCTGGCTTTCTTGACTGTTGCAATCTAATGGTGGCAGCTTTGGAGATATGATGAGATCAGCCGTATTGTGCAATATCGATTGTTTCAAGCCCACGGGAGCAGCGGTCTGAGGATCAGGAAGGTCAGTCCAAAATGTCAGATGTTATCTGATCACTTCTATTCTTTCAATTGGTCAATTGGTTTCATTGGGCAATAGGACAGATCTCTTTCTTCCGCGTGTCCTGGATAAGAAAAGAAATTATTTAAGTAGGCAGATTGTGTATCAAAAATAATAAACTTTTACCTGTCTTTTTAAAATTAGTCTTCTCATGTTCCTGCTATGTTGTGACTTCTATCTTAAGTTGCTTCTTTTTGCCAACTTTGCGTAGTTTTGTGCCTTGCATAATCACCACTGCAGTTTGCAACCTCTCTAAAGAACATGATTGCTTTCAGATCTCTTAACTACTTCTATGGTGGTTTTACCCCTCGGAATTACCAGGGTGATTTTAGCTTGCATATAAAGGTTTTCGATACACGACTTACGGCTCTTTGTAATGGAAGAGGAAAGAAAAGGAGTACTTCTTCGCTAGGCTAAGTAGATTGTGTTTATCATGGAACTGATGCATTCAAATAGCAAATACTCCCCCCTACTCGTTCACATGGGCGTTTCACAGTTTTCCACTGAGTAGCAGGTTTCTTTTGTTTTATAGTGGACTCTGGTTCACTCCTATGTAATACTCCTTGTGCCGCTTTAACAGGACACAGCATATCACAAGTCTACAATTTTATCCAATTTCTACCTCAAGGTTCACCTCTTGAATAATTTTCAGCGGGCATGGAAATTTGCTTGTCCTGGTTTTTGAGGGTAAACAAGGAACATCATGGTGTTCTATCATTAATTTTCAGAAGGAATGTCTAATCTGTAGGGACCAAAAAGATTAAGGTCTGCCGTTTAAGGGACAAAGGGAGCATTATTACCGTTTCTAGAAAGAATTAAATTCTGGTTCGCAGGTTTAGCACTTTTTTCCCTTTTTTGGCGAGTGGAAAGATTTGCTGATTGATCACTTGGTGTTTTCTTGGTACCATGGGTACCTTGAAATTGGGGGACAGGTATGTTCTGCTTTTGTGAAAGATGGCGGTCTTGCCAGTAGATTCACGAACCGATCCTCTCGCTCCTGCTTTCCCCCGGTTGCCCAACACTGAGCCATCAGTGTCAAGTGTAAACCGACCAGGCTGAGGACGGGACCATCCGTTAGATATTGTAGTTCTGGGCTAAATTTCAACATTTTGTGGGCAAATGAAGAAGAACTCAACAGCAATGTACAGGGCCTGATCCTTCCGTATACGGTGCCAAAAAAAAAAATTAAGAAAACAATGTTCCCCTGTACATTTTGATTTAAAGTAGACTCGGAACACAGGTTATCCCCTAAGCAGTTGTTGATACCAAGAGAAATATTCGGTGATAGTTTGGGGGATGATGAGATCTGTCCAACCAATGGAACGATTAGTCGATTAGGGCTGGACTCTGCTCAACCATCTATATATACCTTTAGTGTGGTGCAGATGAGCATCTCGGTTGCTGACAAATACTAACGCATTCTCGTGTTCTACATCTCCCGATCAGCCTTCCCGCAGACCGTTTGCCCACTATTTCCGATCTTCTCTTGTAACAACCTGGCGGTAACAAATTGCCGCTGAATTTTTTTTTTCCTCTGTTGTTGATCTAAATTGACAATCTTTTGTAGTTAAAACACATGTAGCGGTTCTTTTCCGTCAAAATACAGATGCTTTATAGCGGATCTTAATACCCGTGCACGTATATGGTTGTGAACAGGCATAGCAGTGACAAATTTCGTTTCCTCCATATGGAAAATAAGCGCGCGCTTGGTGTCTCGCATAAATCAGTCTCTTTTGAATCTGATTTTGCATTAATAAATCTGCTGTCTTGTGGTTGCGGGGCATCTGGGGCTTGGTTCGTTTTACCATAATATAGCGCAGTTGGCCACTGTTAGATCATAAGATAAATATTGGTTTTTGTCAGAGCAATATAAAGTTGCAAAATTAAGAGTAGAAGAAAGCTTCACTTTTGTGAGGACCTAAAAGTAGAACTAATCAAAATATAAACCGAGTGGCGAATCGTATGAATTTTTGTTTAATTTCATGTCAAAGGGTAACAGCATACATTATTATTTCCTATTTTACATATGAAAAAGCAATAAAAGAAAAAACATTTTTTTCTTACTTTTGAGGACTTACTGAAGCTAGATTCAATGTTTCACAACCTTTTTTTTTTTTACTTGACAAAAACCCCTAAAGCAAATTTGTTGCTTAACTTTGACGAGGTTGCTGATCTCATATAAAAGTGTGTTGACTAAGTCCTGTAGATCAAATATTTTATTTATTTATTTGGTTAAACTCGTGACACTTCGAGCAGTTTTATGAGTCTTTTGGATGGAGTGACTACGCAGATGAAGAGGAAAGAAACAGTAGATATGGAGTAAAAATGGTAGATGGTTAGATGTTTGGGTGGAGTGGTTGGGACAATATGGATGAAGAAGAAGTTAGGGGAAAGTAGGGAATGACCCCCTACTTTACACGTTCTGTGATTTGCCCCCCTCCACTTCAAATTTAAACACTAAACCCCCCCCCAGTTTACGAAAATCGGCACGGTTGACGGAAACTGTTAAACTAAACAGCGCGTGGTCAACACATGCGCCGACTAATTTTTTTTTTTCAATGACAACTTTGCCCCTTCTCCTAGCTCTTCAATTTCTTCCTCTTCACTTTTTACCACTGCACCGCCGGAACGGCCCCGGCGCCGGCGTCAAAGTAGCCTTCAACTACCACCGATTACCACCCCGCCGCAACAGCCCCGACAGACTCCCCGCCGCAACAGCCCTGGAGTCAAAGTAGCCTTCAGTGACGGACACCGGAGCTCCGGTCACCATCTCTACCACCGCACACCCGAGTCCCCATATGTCTGCCGCAGACTCCTGCTCGCCACCAATCGACCAACCACGCTACAGCCACCAATCGATTGGCCTACCCACGGCCAATGTCGGAGCAGTCCCTCCACCAGGCACCCACACACGCCGCCGCACAACCACCATTCCTGTCGCATACCGTGGGCCACCGATCGGCCATCCAAAACCATCAGCCGCCGCACAACCAAACCCAACCGCCACCAATCGCAATCATAACCATAACTACGGGGAAGGTGAAGGGGAAATGCAGAGAATGGGAATGGGGGAAAAGAGTGAAAAACAGGAAGAAGAAGGGAAGGGCACGGGTTTTGGGCATGCTTGCCGAAAAAATTGAAGTTTTTATGGAAGGATAAAAAGAGTATTTTACAAAGATCTGTGACTGTCAATTAACCGTGCCCAATTTCTTAAACTGTGAGGGGGTTTAGTGAGTAAATTAGAAGTGGAGGGGGGCAAATCGCACAACGTGTAAAGTAGAGGGGGTCATTCCCTACTTTCCCCAATAAGTTATGTTGAAGTGGGGTGAAGTAGTTATTTATTAAATATTGATAAATTCTCAATAATGACATTGATTAACTTCTTTTATAATTTGAAGTTAGTATATTATGAAAAGGTATAGTTGAAAGTTCCAAAAAAGTTTCATCATAAGAATGTTCTCGGTTAATAATAGAACATATAAGCCAAAAATATCTGGTCTTATCCTAAAGAAACAACAAAGTTCACCTCCAAATAACGTACAAAAGTATTAAGACGGGAAAGCTCAAGCTGCCGGCAAGCAAACCTTCGTAATCTTAATTTGTAACAATTTAATAAGGTTTAATGAGGGGTTAAAGTCGCTTACAACCCTCTACAAACTTGGGCAATTTCTATTGCCTTCGTGGCCCCACAAATTATCGTAATTTAACCGTTCCTAAAAGTTTTTTTGGACGGAGACTTTTTCAGCTAGTTTAACTGACACACAGGGATAAAGTATAATCATTTGCCCCAATTACCAGCAGCACTCTCATTTTTCAAGATTCGGCATTAACTAACTACACAGGGGCACTAGGAATGAGCACAGTTTACTTTGAAGGTTAAATAGGGAACCAAACCAGCCAACATTGGTTTGAAAGAAAAAATCAAAGCAAAGTTCAGTTGTTTAATTTAAATGATTTTAACGGGTAGATGGTTTGATTGATGTGGACTTGTAAATAGTCATCTCTTTAATCATTTTGGCCCTTTCAATTAGGAATGGCAATGCGGCGGGTCGAATACGGATTTCATGAGATCCGTACCCGGCCCGGTAGTCAAGATATGCGACTCCGCCCCGCCCCGCCATCGGGTCAAGATACACGATTACCATCCCCGATCCGATAGGATATGAAAAAACTTGGCTTGCCCCGCTCCGCCCTGATCTAAAGAGATGCGACTGTTGCGATTTTAGAAGCCGCAACTGAACTCGAAATGGATGACGGCGAAGGAGTTGTCGAGAAGCGATGATGAAGGAGGGGTCGAGATCAGTGACGTTGCAATCTCATAAGCGTGGTCGAGATGTGATGGTGAAGGAGCGCTGGAGTGGTCCGTGGATGTGGTGACCTGATCTGAAATGCATGGGTGAAAGCAGCGCATAGATAATGGAAATGGTGAGGTGGTTTGTGGACACACAGCTGGGTGGAATTTGTGGAAGCTGCAGAGGGAAGAAAAGGAGTGCGGCTGAAAGAAGATGAAAATAAGGGAAAGAGAAAGTGTGGCTAGGGTTTCTGTTGCAATATTAATAAGGCGGAGATGAACGGCCCAGATTCATCAGATTTAGGGTTATGTAAAAATGCGAGGCGGGTATGGGTAGGATACCGGGGCGAGATAGACTAATACCATATCCGACTCGTACCCGTTGCGGGTTTAAAATTTTATTACCATACCCGCCCCATGACCCGGTCAAAGTCAAAAAAACCCGCTTATATATATATAAATATACCATATACCCCCACCCCTATATATATATATATATATATATAGGGAGCTGATCCGTTGCTAGCGCTGGCAAGCTTGCCAGCGCTGTTTTGCCGTCCGCTACATTATGTAGCGGACGGCAAAACAGCGCTGGCAAGCCTGCCAGCGCTGGCAATGGATCACGACCCATATATATATATACATATATATATGTATATATGTATATATATATATATATATACATATATATATATATATTGTTTCCTTTAATATGTTTCTCTCATTTTATCCCAATTATTTGTTTTCATGTTTATATTTAAGTTAATTTTGAGATTTTAATGTATTTTTATTTTATTTTATTTTTATTATCATGACTAAATTGTAGAGTTGGATCATCAATGACATGTTTTGAAACCGTTCTAAAAAAACGTAATTCATAAGCATGGATAATCGTAGGCTCCCCATGTCCGGCCCGTGTTCACTAAAAATTTGATGGGCTCGGCGAGGGCAGATATTATTAGGCCCGTAGATGGGCTGGACTGGACATGAGCACAACTTTTAGAGAGTGGGTTGGACATGGTCTGACCCTTAAGCCGGCCGGTTCAGCCTGCCCAAGTTGCACAGTTTCTCTCGAATCTCAAATATGGAGATCGATAGCCGATAGCTTATTCTCTACTCTCTTTATATATATATTTTTCTTTTCTTCCTTTTCATGTTTCGTTGTAATAAATTTGGTGTATTAATTTCCATTATATGGATTGCACCTACAGTGACGTTCAACATTTATGCACATGTTGCCACTTTTTTTTTTATTTGTGTTTCTTTAGTTAGAGGTTGTCGTGTATGTAGTTAATGGTTGACTCTTTCGCCAATCAGAAATATGAATCTACTTTACAAAGTATAATCGTCGTTATATATATACTACCGAGATTTAGTGACACAAAGTTTCGACGTTAATCAATAGCGCATAAAATGTGTCATCATGTATATATATATAATTGACGAAAAGTTCTCGAGGGTGCCAAGGCGGTTTCTTTACGTACCATTATAAAGAGCTAGCCACCATGGCACTCGCAATGCGTGTATAAAGATAAAATAAATTTTGTACAAAATAATCAAGCATCACGTAGGTGTAGTTATTTCATGTGCGAAAATGAAATAATTTTTTTTTATCAAGCATGACTTTTTGTTGTATTTTGACTACATTTTTAGGAGTAATTTTAAAATTTTAAGAACCAAGTATATGTAGTCATTTAATATTTAAATATTACGTTTTGTTTTGGTTAGAAAAATTCTTATGATGTCAAGTGGCAACATTGTAATACCATAATACCATAATAAGTGATGTTATACCAAAAGGAATATTCTCATTAAAATTACCGCGCTCGTAATTACGTGTCAATACGGTGAAAAGTGAGTTTTCACTAATTATCCAGCCTGAGAGTGAATGTTACTGTCAAAATATCCGCAGGAGCTTAACAGCAGAACGCCTCAAAGGTTTAACGAAGGGTTTAAAGTCGGCTACGGCGTCTTTTGCATCACCACCAACACCCACAGTTTCTGTTAGATTCGTCGATCTCATGAATTACTGCAATTTCATTCCTCAATCCCGGTTGCCACCATCTCATTACTACTCAGACACCATCCTCACCATTCTTGATTCTTTTCCCAAACAATTTGATGTTCAGCTGCAAAACCCCCATTTCACCGGGCATAAAAACAGATCCCTTCGTCCCATTTGACAAACCCACAAGTTTGTCAGCGAGCCCATCAAAGAAATCCCCAGTTATGTGGAGAAAAATTGCCAGACAAGTCTCTTCATTACGGTTTTCCCTCAATTCCCCCTTTTCCCCTCGTTCTTGCAGTTTTCTAGGATTTTCCCCAGATTCAATTTTTCCGAAGAAAATTAATTTTAGCCCCTTTGAGCTTATTCCTAACTCAAATTACGGGTTTCCCGAATTGGGTTTTCGTCGAGTGGGCGAATTCTTGCCCCAAAATGAGTATATAGGAAGGCCCAATAAGCATGTTAGTGCTTATGGATTGTGCCCTAAAAGTTATGCCAGTCTGGCGGAGGCGATTGTGGTGACAAGTTCGACAGATGTGGATGATGATGAATCTGTAGCTGATGAAATTCAGGAGTTGCTGGAAGAAATGAAGAGAGAAGATAGAAGGCAATTTGATTATAGGAGGAGGGGGGAGTTAAAGAAGGAAAGGGGAATGGGTGTTGGAAAGTATAAGAATCTTAGGAGGAGGCAAGTGAAGATTGAGACGGAGGCCTGGGAGCAGGCGGCCAAGGAGTACAAGGATCTTTTGAAGGACATGTGTGAGCAGAAGTTGGCACCTAATCTGCCCTATATGAAGTCCTTGTTTCTTGGATGGTACGAGCCATTGTGCAGTAAGATTGCCGCAGAGCAGGAGTTGTGTCGGCAAGGGAAGAATAGGGCTGCATATGCGCCTTACTTTGATCTTCTGCCTGCTGATATGATGTCGGTTATCACGATGCATAAGATGATGGCGTTGCTGATGACGGGAGGGGAGCATGGCAATGCGAGGGTTGTACAAGCTGCCTGCATGATTGGTGATGCCATTGAGCAGGAGGTGTGTGAGCTTCAACTTTTTGCTTTCTTTCTTTTGACCTGGTTCTTTTAATTTTGGGGGCCTAGCCATCCTTGTTTAACTTGTTGCAGAACAACCCCTCACAGGAAGATTTGATGTTGTCTTGCATGATTGTACATGTCGCTGCTCCGAACTAGTTATAATCAAGGCTTGTTTAAGTCGTTGAAACGAATGGCAGTCACATGATAGGTCCAATGCATGTACTTATGCAATATCTAATGATGCCCAATATTGTTGACCATCAAGATTTATTCTCCTTTTCTTCATTGCTGAAAGCTTGCAGTTTGGCTGGAGTTATGTATACAGCACCCGTACTTGCTCCTTCTTTTACATGTCACTACTTTGTTGAAATTTGCCTTTTCCGTGTGTTGGTACTGTTACCATTGATTACTCCATCTCTTACTTGAGAAGTGCCTTCTCATGTTTTCATCTCTTTCCCTTTTACCGACACCCAAGGAAAAGAAGCCCTACCCTTACTTAGATTATGTCTGTCTCTGCGTCTCTCCTACTTTCATTGATTACTTCTCCTACGATTGATCAGGTTAGGATACACAATTTTTTGGAGAAGACAAAGAAGAAAAAAATCGACAAGGACATGAAAAGTGAAGGGGATGCATCTGATGTTGTAACCCAGGAGCAAGACAAGTTAAGAAAAAGGGTCACTAATTTGATGAAAAAACAAAAGCTGCGGGAAGTGAGGCGTGTAGTTAACAGGCAAAATGACACAAAACTCTGGAAGCCTGATGCTAGAGCTAAGGTTTGCATGATCTTTCGTTATCACATATCAACATCTAAATGGTTATTCTATTTGTTTGCATTGGCGTATGCAAGAGTTCAATCTATCCTTTTTTGCCTTTCAGGTTGGTAGTCGTTTGATAGAATTCCTTTTAGAAACTGCATTTATTCAACCTCCAGCTGACCAGTCAGCAGATGCTCCTCCTGATATTCGACCTGCATTTATACACACTTTCAAAACTGCATCAAAAGAAACAAAGTAAGAACTTGTTTCCCCCTTGCTTTTAGAGATGTGGTTTTTGTGGTACTTCAACACTTCAAATGGTGGTTCATCCCTGGTCCTACTACTAGGCTCAGTTTTGCTCATTTTTCAAGGTTATTTATTCCCCTGTTCTAAATACATGATTATTCTAAGTCGTTTTCAGTAGTTGACATGGTGTTTACGTGCTTTTGTTTTGAACAGGAGTGTTAACAGAAGGTTTGGTGTTATTGAATGCGACCCACTAATTCTCAAAGGACTGGAGAGAACTGTAAGTAAATCCACTATTTTTTTCCTCTCTTGGAAGGATCACCCCTGATTCTGATATTTAAGGACTTATTTTGAATATTATATACCTTTGGGTATACCTTGTGGCTACATTTTTGAAACTGTTTTTGTGTCGACTCAAGAATTCACCAATAAAGCGCAGCTTATATGTTTTTTGTGAAGTCTAAACACATTTTTGGAGTATATTGTTGTTTATATATATATTTTTTCATTTCTCCTTGTGGATCTTTGGTAAAAAGGATTCTGTTTTTTATTAAACAGGCCAGGCACATGGTGATGCCTTACATGCCAATGCTGGTACCTCCAGTCAAGTGGACAGGGTATATAGCTTGAATCTTCCATTTTATTGGTTGCTACTTTTTAGCTTTAAGTAATTGATATGTGCTCTTTTTACTTGGAACGGCCCAATGGTCTGAAATCTTGATTTGTTTTGCTTGCCTCTAGCTTGAGCTGCTTGGTTGTAGTGTGTCAACATCAGATATATGTGCTTGTATATATCCTCAAGCTGGTACAAAAATTCAATAAAATTCTTACCTAAGACAATGGTGGAGAGCTTGATTTTTCATATGGCTAAACTGGGTGGGAAGCTTTGGGTACTAGTCTAGAGCTTTCCCTTCTGGTTGCTTTAATTATTAGAAGGAAAAAAAAATCAAACATTAGGTTTTGTAATCCTTCTCATCCAATCCTGTATGCAAAAAGATTAAAAGGTTATCAAGCTAGACAACTGTTGAACATCTACAAAAGGAATGCAACTGGTTTACATTATGTTACTAATGCACATAAATATGTGATAAGTATATGCCACTATTGAACATCTACAAAAGGAATGCTACTGGTTTACAATGTTATTAATGAACATAGATATGAAAAGGTACATTGAGTGTCACTGTATGTGATATTAGTAAAATGTATCGAGACTAAGGTTGCCAAAGGAAGTTCATTCCGTGCACAAGTGAGGTAGACTGTAAAAGGGTAACAAACAACCAACTTAGCACATGCCATGCACAGTTTCAAAAATTGGTACCAGCAGAACACAAAGCTACAGATTTGAAACTTTGAAATCCCTGGTGAAACCATCATTGCGGTCCACAAAGGAGAGCTATCCTTTTGGCAACTAGCATCATAGTTACAGACCTTTTGACCGTCTTGAATTTTCTTGAAAAGATCTATTCGAGTCTGGTTTAAACAAATTCTTAAGCCACTTTGAAGTTTTGTCCTCGTTACCTTCATATGTCATGCTTGCTAAAGCCCGCAATAGTTTGAAGAGATTACGCTTTTTATTCATCATTCAAAACAGCTCCTTCTTAAGAAACATGACCTTTCCCTCATGTCTGAAACTAGATGAAAATTAAAATAGCCTAGGCTAATGAAACGAAATTGGAGATTAACATAATATTGCTTGATTAAAATATATGCTGTATTCAAGGAAATAAAACTTTTAGAATCAAAGCTCGCCAAAGATAAGGAAAAAGTTTGCAGTGGTAGGATTTCTGTTTTTGTGTCGATAAGTACCACAAAGGCAGGTTTTAGAGTGAGAAGTGTCCGTGTTTAAATTGTTATTTATGCTGGTACTTTTATTACAGTAATATTTGCATTATTTCAAGGTGTTTTAATTTTTTTAATTCCTCTAGGGAGGTGAGATCTAGAGCCAACAATACAAACTTCTGCCAACTTCCTTACCAATATCCACACCTGTTTGGGTCGTAAAGTTTGGAACTGGAGTTCGAGCACTACGTGCTTGTCAGTTCTGTTAGTTAATCAAGGCCTAGCTCATTCAATAAAGCCTCTTTCCCAATATAGTTTTGGTCCACTGCATGAATCCTTTCCTTCCGCTCCTGTATCCATAGACATGTTAGCTGAGATCTGGACGTAGCACAGCTATTCTTCCTATATTTCAGGTTTTTTCTTTGGATATTTGGCATAGAAAAAGTAAAGCTTGAAATAGTGGTTGGTGAGGCTCCTTGTTTGGTTATTGTTTGTTGTCCTTCTGCAGTTATGACGTGGGAGGTTACCTGTTTTTGCGTTCCTATATCATGCGCACACATGGAGCAAGACAGCAACGTGAAGCACTTAAAAGGGCCCCTAAAAAGCAATTAGAGCCAGTTTTCGAGGTTTGGTAACTCTTTCAATAAGTAAAACTGAAATGTTGAGTACTTCCTTAGTGTTTATAAAAGGATGCTTGTGGATTTACTAGCTATTTGACACTTCATGTGTTGCCTCTCATTATTGATTTTATAATTTTTAATGGGGTTAGGCCCTGGATACACTTGGAAGTACCAAATGGAGGGTGAATAAGAGGGTGCTTACTGTCATTGACAGAATATGGGCTAGTGGAGACGTACTTGCAGATTTGGTTGACCGCAATGATGTGAGTTATTATGCATGGCCGATTATTGCTACATGGCAGGCTTGGTTTCTTTATGAAGTTACAGATTGTATCTTTGCTGGACTGTAGATTCCGTTACCAGACCAACCCGATACAGAAGACGAGGCATTACTTAAGAAGTGGAAGTGGAAAGTGAAGAATGTGAAGAAGGAAAACAGAGAGAGACATTCACAGCGGTGTGATACAGAACTCAAACTTGCTGTAAGATTTGATTTCACTCGCTGGTAAGCTTGCTACCTTGTTGTCTTGCTTTCAGTTGGATTCATATCCGCTCTTCTTGATTGTGGAGCAGGTGGCAAGGAAAATTAAAGATGAAGAAGGCTTCTTCTATCCTCACAACCTTGATTTTCGGGGTCGTGCATACCCCATGCATCCACACTTAAATCATCTTGGTTCAGATGTATGTCGGGGTATCTTGGAGTTTGCAGAGGGACGCCCTCTTGGAAATTCAGGCTTGCGCTGGCTGAAGATACACTTGGCAAATCTATTTGCTTGTGGTGTAGACAAATTATCTCACGAGGGTCGAATAGCATTCACCGAAAACCATCTGGATGACATATTTGATTCTGCTGACAGACCACTTGAAGGAAGGAGGTGGTGGTTGAATGCAGAAGATCCATTTCAGTGCTTGGCCGTGTGCATTAATCTGTCTGAAGCTCTGAGAAGCTCATCCCCAGAAACGGCCATTTCACATATTCCTGTACACCAGGTACAACTACAAAAGCACAAATCAGATGTCTAGGTATGGTTGTGGGTACAGGGACATAGACACTGCTCATAAAAACATTGTAGTAGTGGAAGGCATCGTATATTTCCATTTTTTATTATCTGTACACATAGAGTTGCATACAACAAAAAAACATGTTTCTCGTAACAAAGAAAAATCCTACGTGGGCAATAATATGGACTAGAAGATGACAAAAATATAAATATCGCCATGATATATTGGTATGTATTCTTCTTTCTTATATTATTTGTATAGTGTATTTTTATGCACTAAATTTGCTTTGATCTTGTTTAGTTATTCTTGAGCTTGATAACATTGAACAGCTTCTATGACTGCCAGCTTTTATGTACTCATGGGTTTTAACTATCTGTTTGCCTCCTATAGTTGGGTTTTGGATATGCCATTTTGGCAGCTCACCAAACGTGGATTTAGGCAGCTTTCTATATGTTAGTAAATAGCACGAGTTGAAACTTTCATGTTTTGTTCCTTTTTCTTGCCCTCTACCTTCCCTAATATCTACCCCTCATATATGGTGTCTTTTCTTCTTTGACTAGTATGACCTTTTCTTTGGAGGTATTGTTAGTGACCTATTTGCGTCTCTATCTACTTCACCTAGTGGTGTCTCTTTATCTACTTCGAAGGTTCATTCTTTAATTTCTTTTTCTTTTGTTTTTGTAGGATGGTTCATGCAATGGTTTACAGCACTATGCTGCTCTCGGTAGAGACAAGGTAATGACCATTTCCTCTTCTTGTGATTTTCACTTTATAATATTACAACTCTAAGGTGAATGCAAAAATTCAACGAAGCAGCTATGGAGAGTCCACTATATGTTGTTCCAATCCAAAACGGTGGTCTTACCTGTAACTTTATTCGCTCTTTGAATGGCTGGTTAAATATCTGAAAATAGGATGTAGCTGTCATGTAATATGTTTGGCAGAGCCAATTGCCGTGCAGTCAGCATTAGAGAAATTGGGAATAGGAAAATATCTTTTCAGGTGAAATGAGGACCATATGCAACCAATTTTACATATCTACTGTTATATACTTCACTCAGGATAGGAGCCAATGGAGGAATGTGTAGTTGTGCTGTTTTACTTTGGTTAACATTTTTCCGCCCTTTTGATTAACATATACTTGTAAAAACTTGAGCAGCAAAAGTATTTGCCTTTCAACATTCCAGGTTTTTCTTTTTACCAGCGTGTATTTTAATAGTCCTTTGCAGCAAAATATTTTATACTGGATATAGAGTGTTTGGTATAGAATATCAATGGCTAGAAACAACAGAAAATCGTAGAAGTAGGAGAAGTTGATTTACTAGCCGAAAGAGCCTTGTATTTTCCGTACATTTCATTCCCATTATTTTGTTACAAGCGGTCATATAGAATCTCTTTTGCATCATCAGGATATCGGAGAACATAATTTGGTCCATTTCACTACTTCAGTTCCTCCCTAACAACCAGCGACCAGATAAGAAGTCAAACACCTAAACGCCTTCGCAAGTTTTCCAACTCCTAATGGAAGGCCGCTCTGCTCTTCTCAGCTCTCCTGAAGCACGACTAACACCATTGCAGTGACAGCATGCTCATACCCAGAAAAAAATGATCTTGTGCACCCTGAGAAAACTAAGCATTTTGAGATGGTACTGGTACCAAAAACAGAAAAATATAGTAGGTTCACCTTTGCCCACCTTATGCAACTTGATGACTATAGCACTCCTATTATAAGGGAAATTTTTCGAGCTTTATTGACAAATAATTGCTAGTGTGAAGTTTATTTAACAGAAATTGGTTGTCTAACTGACAGTTGGAATTTCTTTTACGACCTATACTTTTCCCCACTACTAACTTGAAAGTTTAGGCTGCACTTTCCGAGTACTCTTAATCAAATGACTGCTTCACCTTCACCGGCAACTAATGAGCACTGGTGTTTGTATACATGAATAAATGTATATATATGTGCGTGTCTGTAGAGGGGGAGGGGGAGAGAGAGAGTTTTACCTAATGTTGCTGCAGTGTTCTGCTGCCTATTGAAGTCGGAATTAGAAACCATATTTTCATCCATTTTGTCTTACTTTCGTATTCCAAAAATGCCTTTCTGTTTGTAGTTTCTCATTAAAATGTTTCTTCAGTTGGGAGCTGCTGCTGTCAATCTTGTTGCCAGGGAGAAACCTGCTGATGTTTACTCTGGAATTGCTGCGAGGTGAGCTGCTATATCTTGATGCTTAATGCTTGCTGTTTGAATAATCCCACAGCAATTTGCTATAAATTTGTGCATATGAAAATTTCTTTTTTATCTTTGGGTAGGGCGACCCGGAGAGCCCCGGGGGGTAGGGGGGTGGGTGTGTGTTGGTCGAGATGTTAACTTTTATGGGCTGCTTGTTCGATTATAGTGCTTATACATGGTAAGCCAGATATTCTCTACAAGCCAAGCAGCTAAAGAGATGTAAAGCAGGAAAGTTGTTGAAGGTAGTATTTTGGAAGATCAATCGGTCAAGATAACCGTGAGTCAGCCAGGTAGTATGCAGAGAATTTCCCACCTGATGTGTAGGAAAGTTCCTTCCTTGATAGGTTTTCAGGTAAGTAGGTAGGTATTTTTGTTTCGAAGCTCTCTGGCAGGAACAAATGCGATAGTGTTCCCTTCTGCTTTTGGGCTCAAGAATTGCTCTTGAAGCAGGTTTGCAGCCTTTGATCATAGGTTTAGAAAACAGGGAAAACCAGGATTCACTAAGCTGCTC
>JAVXUO010003035.1:0-13517 GCA_033065855.1 Escallonia rubra | reverse complement strand
TTTTTTTGGGCAAAAAAATATAGATTTTTGATGATGTTCTAGAAATTTGTCACTCTATTCATCAACTTGTGATGTTCTAGAAATTAATTTGTTAACTTTAAAGAAGTTTATTGTAGTTAATTTTGATTTTTTTGAGGGGCGCTAACTTCGGCACATCTATCCTATTTAAATTCGAATTTTTTGAGATACGTTTGTTGTATTTTGGCATGATGAATTTGTCTATTTATCTTAATAATTTTAATTTGTTATGTTCAATAAATCTATAATTAGCAAAATGGGAGACTTTTGAGATTATGTATATGGTATATTTGTCATCTTAAATTTGTCTATTCGTCAAGATAATTTTTAGGTAATATTTTCAGTTGAAAATGTCATTTGATTGTTAAGCGTAGTCTATATTTCTACATAGGTCTTGTTTCACAATGTCTGATTTCGTGTCGAGCTCCAACACCCCCGTAGATGCTAGTGATCCGTATCTAGGACGAACCTTTCAAACATTGGAGGAAGCTGGAGAATGTTTCCGAGCGTATTCATTGAGGGTTGGATTTGGCATTAGAATAAAGACTTCAAGAACGAGCAACGTAACGAAAAAGATATGCTCTCGCTTATACGAGTGCCATAGGGGCAGAAACCCAGTGCAAAATGAGACACGCGTAGGCAACGATGACAGTGATGACGAAATAGGATATTCGCGCAGAAGACGGGACTTCTTTGCGCGAACGAATTGCCAGGTCAAGATGTTCGTAAGCTATAAAGCCAAGCAAGATCATTGGCTTATTAGCAGCCTGGAACTGGCACACAATCACCCGTTAGTAACCCCTTCTAAGGTGAGTCAGATGCATCAACACAAGAAGATGGGTAAGGTCGCGAGGAGCCTAATTCACACAATGAGCGATGCGCGGCTAGGACCTACCGACATGATTAATGTTCTTGCTGAACAGGCCGGGGGAATTCAAAATTTAAACTTTAACACGACAGACGTTCGTAACGCGGTCCGAACCCATAGACGAGCCGCGTATGACCTCAATGATGCTCAAGCCACAATGAGCCTATTGAAGCGGATGCAGATGGAGGACCCGCAGTTTACCTTCGATTATAAACTTGACGACGAGCATCGAGTTAGCACAATTTTTTGGGTCGAC
Organism: Escallonia rubra; assembly: GCA_033065855.1. Lineage (NCBI taxonomy): Eukaryota > Viridiplantae > Streptophyta > Magnoliopsida > Escalloniales > Escalloniaceae > Escallonia > Escallonia rubra. The sequence goes on along the minus strand of JAVXUO010003035.1, from coordinate 12,375 downwards.
GGTCGTTCGAGGCTTGCTTATAAGCATTTTGGGGATGCCGTGACTTCGACACCACATACCGTACCAACAAGTACTCGATGCCGTTTGCCCCTTTCACGGGGGTCAATCATCATTATCACTCCATCCTGTTCGGGTTCGCCTTGTTAAGGGACGAGAGCGAGAGTTCTTTTGAATGGTTGTTTCGGCAGTGGCTGGAAGCCATGAACTTCAAAGCACCCAACGTTATCATCACCGATCAAGATTTGGCAATGAAGAAGGCTATTGCCACCGTCTTCCCAGATACTCGACACAACTTGTGCACTTGGCACATAAGCAACAAATACCCCGAACGTTTGCATCACGTGTACGCAAAGTTTCCAGACTTTAAACAGGATTTTGACACGTGCGTTAGCAAGTCGTTAACGATTGAGGAATTTGAGGAGAGGTGGGAAGCTTGTCGAGGATTACTCATTGCAAGACAACGGGTGGCTCCAGCACTTGTACGAGCTCAAAGAGCAATGGATTGGCGTTTACACGAGGAGGCATTTTTCTGCGGGCATGAAAACGACGGGCAGGAGTGAATCTATGAATGCCACGTTCGATAGTTACGTGGGTACAGCTACCAATTTGAAGAGTTTCGTCACATCCGCACAGAAAGCGGTTGCGTCGTTGTTCGTGAAAGAAAGGGCTGCAGACTTTGCAACCACGTACAAACAGAGGAGAAGGTTGCTTGAGACCCCGCTGGAGCTGAACGGTGCCAAAGTCTATACGAAGGAGATCTTCTTGCTATACCAAGTAGAGCTGCAGAAATCGGGACGGTACTGTATAAACAAGGTGGCAGAAAAGTCTACGCGTGAGTACAAGGTTTATTCGCTCGTGAATGACCTCGTTCCTGAGAAGCTGCGCAGAATGTATACGGTGAGCCACGACACATTGACGGACTCGGTGACATGTGTTTGCAAGAAGTTTGAGTTCCATGGCATCCTGTGTAGACACATTCTGCGGTTTTTCACCCAGAAGAATATCAGGACAATCCCCGATAAATACGTCTTGCCACGGTGGACGAAGGGTGCTAACAGGTTGCACGGTACCATTGCCTTTCCGGAGCACCCGTATACTGACTTTGAAGAATCGGAGACGTTGCGGTATAATCATCTGGTGACGATGTTCACCCGTTTGTCCGTAAAGGCTGCTGCTACAATGGTCGGTTATAAACATCTCCTCGAGGTAGCTCAGCAGCAAGAGCCCATCGTCGACCAGTTGGAAGCAGCTTCAGTCACCAATGCGAGTTGACATCGAGCCTACGACGGGGTCAGAAGATGACGAGCCGGGGGAGGAAGACGACAATGATATCCGGCCGTTGGATCCAATTATATCGCAAACGAAAGGCCGCAAGAGATCTACGCGGATGAAAAGCTCTATTGAAACGGCAACTCAACCTAAAAAGCTGCGAAGGTGTGCATTGTGCAACAAAATGACCGACCACGACAAGCGGAACCATTACAAGGCACTGGGGATAAGTTCAGGGGGTTTGCAAGACGGGGAAGAAGATGACGCCGAAGATGAGGACGAACAAGCTGCAGTGGACCTTTAATTTTTTGTATAAGTTTGACATTTGTAATAATTTTTCGGAGGAATTTTTTTTTGACCTATGAGGCCATCAAATCAAATCTAAAAAGAATCTTTGATTATAATAAAAATATGCAGAGCCCTATGTTATTTTAAGTCCCCTATCAATGAATCGTAATGGCAAACGGTCTTCATGTCCGCTATACAATGTAGCGGTCGTTATCGCTCTCAGCTTTCGGTCTTATTCTATGTCTGCTATATAATCTAGCGGACGCATCCGCTATATAATGTAGCGCACGGCATCGCAGAAAAAACTTTTGGTTTTCTTCTATGTCCGCTATATAATGTAGCGAATCTCGTACTTTTAGTTTTCTTTTATGTCCGCTATACAATGTAGCGGACGGCATCGCAGAAAAACTTTTGGTCTTCTTTTATGTCCGCTATACAATGTAGCGGACGTCATCGCAGAAAAACTTTTGGTATTCTTTTATGTCCGCTATACAATGTAGCGGATAACTCTATCCTATTATATATATTAATCATATCGGGCAATCAGCTGTTATCAGTCCGCTGAGGGCACTCTCTCTGTCTCGAACATCTAACCCAGGCCGCTACCCCATCTACGGCGACCCACATCTCCGGTGACCCACAACTCCGGCGATACCACCGTCCTCCCCTCAACGCCGACCTCGATGGCTTCTGGATCGGAGACCACCTACGATTTTATTGGCAACTTGCACCTGGCAGGCAAACACTTTTTCAAAGTCATGATGCCGGGGTTTGAGAATGAACTTGTAGGCCATCCCTCTTTCTCTGTATTTTCGTGTGTTAAAAGTTTGATCTTTTGGTTAAAAACTAACCTATTTTTTGTATTGTGTTTGTTAGGACATACCGGAAGCCTTGACCAATCAATTTACAACAATTCATGACAGTGCAAGATTATATAGTCGCAAGGGGCATGGCAGGTTGAAATCAAGCTGAAGCCCGGCCGACCCCAAAAAAAGCAATTCGCAGAGGGTTGGAACGTCTTCGTGCGCCAGCATGGCCTCGAACTCGGGGACTTTGTAGTGTTTGAACACCTTGGGTGGTGGGATTTTCAAGTTGTAATCTTTGATCGGAGCGCTTGTGAAAAAATTTCTTTCCCCCAATGTGAACCCTAATTTATTATTAATAAAAGAATTTATGTTCTTGTTCATTATGTTTCCAAATTTTTAATTGTGCCGTTTGAGATTCCCTCGAATATTGAGATCGTTGATTGTGAATCGTACGTTATTTATTGATATTGAGATCGTTGATTGTGAATCGTACGTTATTTATTGTTTATCGATATTGAGATTGTTGATTCTGTCGCCAAAACAAGTCTTCGGGCGCCAATTTATTAAAACAGCATTATGCTACAATGTCTCTAAAACAAGTCTTCGGGCGCCAATTTATTAAAACTTCATTACGCTACAACGTCTAGCTCTACTATATAGCGGACATAAGGCCTCCGCTTAGGCCGGGGTTCGGGAAGGTCGGAACTAAGTGTCTGGTTCGTGCCAACCATTTTCTGGTCTAAGTTGCAGACAATGATCTGCACCACTATGACGTAGATCTAGCTGTGCACCTTTCTGCTTGGTCATGTATTCTGCGGGGCTATCCGCTATACTATCTAGCGGACGGCACATCAGAAAGTTTTTTCTGTTTCTATCCAGATCCGCCATACTATAAAGCGGACGGCACCGCAGAAAGAAAGTCTCTAACACAGTACATGATTAGCGAGGAAGTATTATCGTAATACATCCACGCACCACGGAAACCCACACACAAACAAAAGGTGCACAGCTGAGGATCTCACGTCATAGTGGTGCAGATCATTGTCTGCAACTTGGACCAGAAAATGGTTGGCACAGACCAGACACTTAGTTCCGACCTTCCCGAACCCCGGCCTAAGCGGAGGCCTTATAGCCTTAGAAGAACTCGATCTTCAGTCATCTTCATCTGAAACTGGAGCATCGGAAACATTTCCTTCTTCGAAGCTCATGTTCCAGTATACTTGTGCTTCATTGTTGTTGCCATCTTCATGTGCATCACGTGCCATACGACGTAAGTTATGCCTACTTTGACGAACTCTCATTCTATTATTTTCTTCACGTATTCGATGCAGTGCCCTTTCAAGCTCCATGTGCGTAATTCGAGGCATGTTGATTGCCTTTTGTCGAGGTATGGGTATATTCATGCGCCGTGAATCAGCTACTAAGACCTCATATTCATTCATCCGATAAGACCATTCTGCACGTAATGTATTAACATAGCTTGATGAGTAACGCAAACTTGGACGCAAAGAATAGTGAAATTCATCTTCGCCCGCCCAGTAACGACCCATTGCTTCAAAAATATCTCGTGGAGTATATGACATTTCCAGAGTTGTTATGAAATTGGGAGTATATCACTCTATGCCCTTTGCCCTTCGTGCAATGCATGTACTTATATATACTTTGAAACGGGACCACTTTATGAGATGCTACAGGTTCAACTTTATGAGATGTGACAAGCCTCTGCAATAGACTAGAGACTTGTCTTGTCACCAAAGAGACTTGTCTTGTCACCAAAGACTTGTCAACTTTATGACACGGGCATGCTATTGTCTCCAACTATTGTCATCTTCAATGTCCAGAGACTTGTCTTGTCACCAGAGATGGGCAGACTATTGTGTAGCTATCACACCAATATATTGTGTATGTGTGTGTGGGCTTATTTATATATGTTAGCCATGCTCATCGCATTAGAACCGCCTAAGTTAAATGGCAGGAGTTCCTGGGAGTTCTAGTCTGCGGGGACGTGAGACTGTGTGGTTGTTGTGTGAAAGGAACGACGACTACAAAGAAGTGAAGTACACGGATCCGAGAGAGTATTATTGCGGTTTACGGAGAATGGGCATATCGAGTTAAGGAATCAGAAGCACTACACCAAGATCTCACCACGCTGAGGGCACCTGTGCCGCAACGTCGTTCACTTAGTATGTCGAGGCGTAATGTTAAGCAGTGTAAGAAAGCTGTGCGCCGAATTCGTATGGAGAATAACCGGATGTTGCTGCGTAGAAAACGATTTTACATGCTTCAACTTGCGGAAGAAATGGCCGAGGCTAGTGGAGGCAGCTCAAATCAAACGAGAGAAACAATATTTTAACCAATGATCAGTACTTATCTGATGAGTATATGTCAAATGAAGAGTGATATATATATCTCTTCCTACTGCATGTTAGGATTTCATTCCAACTGGCACTTATCCACATGTCATTCTAATTAGCGAATCCCGTCTTTTGAAGCATGTAAAATGTTGGGAATTTATGTTTCTAACTACATCCGCCATACTATAATTGGGACCTTCCAAACCTTGGTTTTTTTTTTTTGTCCTATGCATGTCCGCTATGTAGTAAAGCGGACATCAAGCAGAAAATCCCCAAACAGTTTTTCGCTATCTAGTATACTATAGCGACACTTATTTGGTCTTGTCCCCAATACTTAGTTTTTTTTGCCCTATCTATGTTCGCTATACTATATAGCAAACAGTCAAACAGAATTGTCCCCAACAGTTAGTTTTTTTCGACCCTATCTATGTCCGCTGTACTATATAGCGGACATCAAGCAAATGAAGAGTCTCCAACACTTAGTTTTTTTTGTCCTATCTATGTGCGAGACGATATAGCGGACTCTCAAGCAAAAGTGTCCCCAACACTTAGTTTTTTGGCCTATCTATGTGCTATACTATATAGCGACACTTAGTATTGGCCTTATCAGTCCGCTATACTATATAGCGACATAGTGACCTATCTATGTTCGCTATACTATATAGCTACACTTAGTCAAGCAGAAGGCTTGTCCCCAACACTTAGTTTTTTTTGGTCCTATCTATGTCCGCGATACGATGTAGCGGACATTCAAGCAGAAGGAAGAGTCCCCAACACTTCGTTTTTTTTCGGCCCTATCTATGTCCGCTATACTATATAGCGGACAGTCAAGCAGATGTAGAGTCCCCAACACTTAGTTTTTTTTTGGCCCTATCTATGTCCGTTATACTATATAGCGGACAGTCAAGCAGAAGGTCTTGTCCCCAACACTTCGGTTTTTTTGGCCCTATTTATGTCCGCTATACTATATAGCGGACAGTCAAGCAGAAGGAAGAGTCCCCAACACTTAGTTTTTTTCCGGCCCTATCTATGTCCGCTATACTATATAGCGGACAGTCAAGCAGAAGGAAGAGTCCCCAACACTTAGTTTTTTTTTTGCCCTATCTATGTCCGCTATACTATATAGCGGACAGTCAAGCAGAAGGAAGAGTCCCCAACACTTATTTTTTTTTTTTGCCCTATCTATGTCCGCTATACTATATAGCGGACAGTCAAGCAGAAGGTCTTCCACTTAGTTTTTTTCGGCCCTATCTATGTCCGCTATACTATATAGCGGACAGTCAAGCAGAAGGAAGAGTCCCCAACACTTAGTTTTTTTTTCGGCCCTATCTACGTCCGGTATACTATATAGCGGACACTCAAGCAGAAGAAAGAGTCCCCACTTAGTTTTTTTTGGCCCTATCTATGTCTGGTACACTATATAGCGGATAGTCAAGCAGAAGGAAGAGTCCCCAACACCTAGTTTTTTTCGGCCCTTTCTATGTTCGCTATACTATATAGCGGACAGTCAAGCAGAAGGTCTTGTCCCCAACACTTAGTTTTTTTTGGCCCTATCTATGTCCGCTTTACTATATAGCGGACGGTCAAGCAGAAACAGTCTCACTTGGTTTTTACACTTTGTTTCCCCCTGGTCAAAGCAAATCACACAGAACAAATAAAACACTCAGATCAACAACACAACGATATCAGTGAATCAAATCAATCGCATTCAACAATGATCACATCTCAGTCAACACAAATGAAATCATCAATCGCATTCAACGATCACATCTCAGTAACGATATCAAGAAGTTTAAGGACAATTAAAAAAGTGAATATAATGTTATTATACGCAAACATTGTCAATTGGTCAGCCCCTGGGATCCCCCGTTACACGGATTTATAATAAATCTAATAGCTCTAGGCCGGCCATTGATAATTTGCCAAGCCATCCTATACCTAAAGCAGTCTATGCATTCTTGGCTCCAGACGGTCTTCTTGAGGCTCTCAGACCGACAGATGTAATCCATGTACATGCAGACGAAGACGCCGCAGTCCGAGGAATTAAGTTGCTTGGGCCTACTCCTCTTCAATCAGAGAACAAGCTGCGTATCGCCCGGTGGGCTCTCTCGACGCTTCCTATCGACCATGGCAGGAATAGATTATGCGAGAAACATAGGCATAAACATTAAGCATTAAACATTAAACATAGCAAACATAATAAGATTAATCAGTTCTACAATATGCAAGTTACAATAAGAAGTAAACATGATCTTACCATGGCATCCAACTGGCCTAAGCCTCGGTACATTTCAATCACACCCATCACGGGGGTATCATCGTAGAGACTGTCAAGGACTGATACGGTATTCATTACCGGTTCATAGCAAACCAAGTACCAGTGGGCATTCACTATAGCTGGGATTAGAAACACGTCCGCCACACCTGCGCTCACTGGACTCGGCCGAGCAAGATATGCTTGTAGGTTAGCGGACGGTCTCCACTGGAGTTGGACATTCCCCTTTCTCGCCTGCTTCCTCGCCTTGTCCCAGTCGTTATACTCTTGTACTAGCATGCCATGAAAGTAATCATCGAGGATAAAAACACGCGGACCGTAGTTAGGCTGCTCCCGACTCCTTTGCCTCAGAATTTGCACGTAGTGCGAGATGACAAAGTTGTCTAACCAAATTCCCGGCGCCAGCGAGGACAGTTCTCTCCACGAGGCATTGTAATCCAAGCCCTGCGGGTGATCCACGTCATACGACGCTCCGTCTGGGGGGGCCCGCTAAAATAACGGGCTAGGATTAGGTCATGTTTATGCGGCTTCAGGGGCCTGGCTGGATGCCATTCGGATATTGCCCTCAGGGGTCGACCGGTCGCACTTGCCTCTGCCGGGGGGCAACAGCAACGGAAGAAATTGGCCTCCAACCAACAGATCGACCGGCAGCTGATCCCCTTCGGGGCCCCCGGCCGGCTGATAATCGGCTTCGGGGCCCCGGCCGGCTGATATTGCTCGCCGGCCCTTTCTTCCCCCGGCCGAGATTGCCCTTCGGGGCCGCCAAGTGGTCCCGCCCACGGGACAATGGGCAGTGCCTCGTTGAACCCGTACGGCCAGTCTTGCGACTGGACTCTGAGGGAGGGGTTGGGGTTCCGGGAACAAATCGAAGGTCGGGCCGCTGTAATCGGCCCACGACGCTTGAGCATGTCCCATCCCCGGTACAGAGGGACCACCAACTCCCTGGCTCACCCCTGAAGCTTGCCCGGAGGGATCAACGTTATACGGGCTGACGCCCGTATAACCCATTCCCGGGCTGTCGACCGAAGACTGTCCCGATGCTTGCCGCACAAAATTCCCGCAGCCTAAAGCCAGTGCAGCAGCCTGTTGGCGAAGATCCTCGCCCATTGCGCTCATCAGATCCTTCCGCTCACTCAACTTCTGGAAGAATGCAAGCGAGGCATTAACCTACATCCAAAGAGATAACAAATAAGTAACTTTAATCAGACATTTATATTCAACACATTCAAGACAAGTCAGACTAGTTGGGCAACTTACGAGATTGTATGCCATACGCTCGTCGATCTGACCCCTAGGCGCATACCTCTCCCCGCGTTCAAAGTTCACTGGGGCTACTCTTTTCCGTATGATGTGGTAGTACCACTCATCGTACTGTTCGATGCTGATAACGGGGTCCGGCTCCGAGACGATGGCCGCCAGTGTGTCCTGCCAAGAAGTCCAGAGCTCTAGTTCGGCCGCGCACAATTCTTGCGCATTGGCCTTGCCAAACCGCCCGACATCCGGTGGGTCCCTGTTAACCCTCATATCTGGGGCACCGGCTGGCAAACCCTGCTCCAACTCAAAATGGCGCATTGCTCGGTCTGGCAGCTGCCACTCTGCGACCTCGAAGTGGATGAGGGGTGTGCGCTGCAACCCGGAGAGCGTGAAGACGAACGACTCTTCTACCCGTCGCGCCAAACGCATGTACGGTGCCCAACGCAATTGGCCCGGAGATAGGCGGTCGAACTCCCCTCGATAGTACGTGATGTTGTGATGGGGATCGACTCTCCTGCGGTAGTGGCTATTCTTCCGGCTGTACTCCCAAGCACGCAACCGAGGCCACACTCTATCGGTTCCATCCCTACGCGTTGGTGCACCGGGAGCAAGGTGTTCATAAGACCACACCTGAGAACATGGACAAATTATATTTATATCGTCGATTCAACAAAAGCAAAAACAAAAAAAACAATAACGAAGACAGGATTTATATGATATACCTGCAATAGCGAGAGACATGCACATATGGCTTTGGAGTCGGGCCTCGTTGCCTTGTGCAATGCTCGGTACAGATACGAAAGAACCGCTGCACCCCATGCATAATATCCAACCTCTGCCAGGTTACCCAACAATGGTAAATATCTCACGTTGACCGTGTTCTTCGACGTCATTGGGAATAATATTGCCCCCACCACCCACCAGAGGAAGGCTTGTGTGTACAGCACAAGGTCACGGCCCGTATAGTTTCCGGAAAAACCCTGTAGGTATCTACCAACCACTTCAACTTGATACCACCACTGCTAAATTGATCCTGGGGTATCGAAGTTAAGAAGTCCCTAGCGGTTCTCTTATTCGTTGCTTCTGACGGAGGAGCAATTACCGGCCGCCCCGTCACCGGCAACCCTAAGATGAACCCTACATCTTCTAGGGTAATTGTCATCTCTCCGAGCGGGAAGTGAAACGTATTCGTTTCACTTCTCCACCTCTCAACAAGGGCACCTATCAAGGCCCGGTCAAGCTGTTGAAATATCTGCCCATGCGTGAAAATCCCAAACCCAATTCCACGCAGTATCCTCTTCTGGGCGGTGTTCAGTTTCCACGATGTGAACTCGCGAGATACTTCTACGGTGTTGAGAAGTTCTCTTTCCTACGAATTAATAAATACAATTTAAGCAAAACAAACGGTATATACAACGTTCGTAAGAATAAGAAAGTCGATAAATAATGTATCTTACTCCACCATCCCATATGAGCATACTGATATGGTTGGCTTGGTCGTATAACACGGATTGGTCTTCTGGTCCAGGGTTAAATTCCATTTTTTGCAACAGAAATTATGGAAAAACCTTCTCAGTTTGGATTTTACGTTTTGGATTTTGATAATCGCTCTAAAAAATACGACGCTAGCGCATGCATAATACATATAACGCAAGCACATGCATGATGCATACAATGTTAGCATATGTACTCATATGTATAAATATATATACATATACGGAATCGGATTTTACAAACGCTTGCACATGAACAAAAACATACATATATAAAACGCAATATTCATCACAACTATCGATTACAAACGAACTAGCACATGCATATTACATATAACGCAAGCACATAAAGAATGCATACAATGTTAGCATATATACTCATATGTATAATAGATATATATACATATACGGAATCGGATTTTACAAACGCTTGCACATGAACAAAAACATACATATATAAAACGCAATATTCATCACAACTATCTTACATACAAAAAAAAGTATAGATTTTGTGAACTTACGTGATCGATTTAGGGTATTAAAGGTGTTCTTAAGACGAAATTGCGCCGATCTGCTTGCCAACGCCGCTGGGAAATTTTGTGAGTAGAAAGAGTGGAGAAGAGTGTCGAAGTTACTGTCGTTTGAAAGTATATTGAACGTCCGCAATACAGTATCGCGGATGGCTATAACGTCCGCTAAACTGTGTACCGGACACTGTTGACGTGACAGATAAGGACAAGATAACCGTCATTGCCGAAAAAACTGACGGGACAGGCCCTGACAGGTGTCAGCCTAGGGACGTCCGCTACACAGTATCGCGGACGTCTTTTTGCTATCTCCCATCAGGACTTTAATGTCCTCCGCTATACAGTATAGCGGACAGGCGCGGAGGGGCAAAAAGGTAAAAAACCCTGTCCGCCATACAGTATGACGGACGACTGACAGTTTTCAAAAAAGGCACGATCTGGGCCGTCCATCTTTCAGGATGGACGGTCAGATCGCGCTTGCAACTTCTCCTATTTTGCTAACGCTCTCAACGGATCAGCTCCATATATATATATATATGTATATATATATATATATATATATATATATATATATATCACAAACATACATCAAGTTACAACCAAAGCCCAAAGGATGACAAACCCATCATACAGGTGCAACTAGCCACAACTGAGCCTAATTTGCACAGAAGCACAAGCTATACGAAAATACCAAAATAGGAAAAAGATCAAGAAACAAACTCTTGAGTTTATCAAACTCATTGGAAGCTGTGGAAGTTGTCTTCCACCACAATTTTGTTCATATCATCTTTGAACAATATTGCAAGGAAACGCGAAAGAAGAATTGGTTATTAGTTTTTTGTATTTAATAAATGCAAAGCAAATAAGTGGTCGTAAGTATTACCTTGCTCTAGTTTTTTTGGCTAAGCAAGTGCCATAGATAAAATGTGGAATGAGAAATTAGTTAAAGTTCCAGCACGGTTTCTTAATCCAATAGGGTTTAGGGTTTCGAGGTTTGGCGTTTTGGATTTTAGGGTTTAAGGGTTCGGGGGTTCAGAGGTACGAGGTGGGGGCTCGGGTTCGGGGTTAGGGGTTTGGGGTCGGGGTCGGGTTCAGGGTCGGGGTTTTGGGGTTTGGGTTATGGTCGGGGGTTCAGGGTCTGGGGCAGTTTGGGGTTTGGGTTCGGGGGTTCAGGGGTCAGGGTTCAGAGGTTGAGGTTGAGGGTTGAGGATTCAGGGTTTAGGGTTGGATCTAATTGAATGGGGATGAGGTGTGGCGGGACGAGTTAAATCAAAGATGGAAGAGAGGCACTCTATATTGCCATCCTTATCGGTACTCTCCGAGTTTGACACATGGCAAGCGTAAGTAGAAGGCCCGTCAAATGAGATATTCAATGCAACAATTAGATCAAGATCCTCTGCTGTACAACATAGGTGCTGTATAGTATTTAGCGAAAAAGATTATCGCTAAAAGTATTTTGTCGCTATTACTGAAATTCGTAATGATCATTTTTTGTCCTTAAAAAATATTTAGTGCAAGTTTTTTGTTACAAACTTTTCTGCCGAAATTCCTCAATTTGGTAATTAGCCAATGATATAAAGGCAATTTAACAAAATAAAAAAGCACTGAAAACCTCAGTCACCTTCACAAATTGGTTGCTTCTCCCTATCCTCCTCCTCGAACATCAGAATGCCCTAAAACCGTCGAAGAACTGAATTCAGCCAATTTGAATTGCAAGATTAAGGTCTTAATATCCCGAAAGCTCAAGCCATAACGTATCAATGCCATCGGCCAAGAAAAATCCCGAAGAGAAAGCGTCGTCGCAACAAGTACACGTTCTTTATCTCTTCCTGTTAATATCTTCAGTAGTTTAAATTGCTTAATTTTCAGCTATGATGAATTAGCTTTACGAGACATAAGAATGAGTACTTCAATTTGTTTTATTTGTAAGAAAATAAACAAGTATTTTTAAAGATGAAAAATGGTACTTGTTATTGTTACCATTGAGAGTCGAGTTTATGTACGTTATGGCTTGGGCTTTCCGGGATATTAAGACCTTAATCATGTGATTCAAATTGGCTGAATTCAGTTCCTCGCCGTTTTAGGGCATTTTGATGTTCGAGGAGGAGG
>JAVXUO010002479.1:0-37347 GCA_033065855.1 Escallonia rubra | reverse complement strand
AGAAACCCAGTGCAAAATGAGACACGCGTAGGCAACGATGACAGTGATGACATAGGATATTCGCGCAGAAGACGGGACTGCTTTGCGCGAACGAATTGCCAGGTCAAGATGTTCGTAAGCTATAAACCCAAGCAAGATCATTGGCTTATTACCAGCCTGGAACTGGCACACAATCACCCGTTAGTAACCCCTTCTAAGGTGAGTCAGATGCATCAACACAAGAAGATGGGTAAGGTCGCGAGGAGCCTAATTCACACAATGAGCGATGCGCGGCTAGGACCTACCGACATGATTAATGTTCTTGCTGAACAGGCCGGGGAATTCAAAATTTAAACTTTAACACGACAGACGTTCGTAACGCGGTCCGAACCCATAGACGAGCCGCGTATGACCTCAATGATGCTCAAGCCACAATGAGCCTATTGAAGCGGATGCAGATGGAGGACCCGCAGTTTACCTTCGATTATAAACTTGACGACGAGCATCGAGTTAGCACAATTTTTTGGGTCGACGGTCGTTCGAGGCTTGCTTATAAGCATTTTGGGGATGTCGTGACTTTCGACACCACATACCGTACCAACAAGTACTCGATGCCGTTTGCCCCTTTCACGGGGGTCAATCATCATTATCACTCCATCCTGTTCGGGTTCGCCTTGTTAAGGGACGAGAGCGAGAGTTCTTTTGAATGGTTGTTTAGGGCGTGGCTGGAAGCCATGAACTTCAAAGCACCCAACGTAATCATCACCGATCAAGATTTGGCAATGAAGAAGGCTATTGCCACCGTCTTCCCAGATACTCGACACAACTTGTGCACTTGGCACATAAGCAACAAATACCCCGAACGTTTGCATCACGTGTACGCAAAGTTTCCAGACTTTAAACAGGATTTTGACACGTGCGTTAGCAAGTCGTTAACGATTGAGGAATTTGAGGAGAGGTGGGAAAAGCTTGTTGAGGATTACTCATTGCAAGACAACGGGTGGCTCCAGCACTTGTACGAGCTCAAAGAGCAATGGATTGGCGTTTACACGAGGAGGCATTTTTCTGCGGGCATGAAAACGACGGGCAGGAGTGAATCTATGAATGCCATGTTCGATAGTTACGTGGGTACAACTACCAATTTGAAGAGTTTCGTCACATCCGCACAGAAAGCGGTTGCGTCGTTGTTCGTGAAAGAAAGGGCTGCAGACTTTGCAACCACGTATAAACAGAGGAGAAGGTTGCTTGAGACCCTGCTGGAGCTGAACGGTGCCAAAGTCTATACGAAGGAGATCTTCTTGCTATACCAAGTAGAGCTGCAGAAATCGGGACGATACTGTATAAACAAGGTGGCAGAAAAGTCTACGCGTGAGTACAAGGTTTATTCGCTCGTGAATGACCTCGTTCCTGAGAAGCCACGACACATTGACGGACTCGGTGACATGTGTTTGCAAGAAGTTTGAGTTCCATGGCATCCTGTGTAGACACATTCTGCAGTTTTTCACCCAGAAGAATATCAGGACAATCCCCGATAAATACGTCTTGCCACGGTGGACGAAAGGTGCAAACAGGTTGCACGGTACCATTGCCTTTCCGGAGCACCCGTATACTGACTTTGAAGAATCAGAGACGTTGCGGTATAATCATCTGGTGACGATGTTCACCCGTTTGTCCGTAAAGGCTGCTGCTACAATGGTCGGTTATAAACATCTCCTCGAGGTAGCTCAGCAGCAAGAGCCCATCGTCGACCAGTTGGAAGCAGCTTCTGTCACCAATCTAGTTGACACCGAGCCTACGACGGGGTCAGAAGATGACGAGCCAGGGGAGGAAGACGACAATGATATCCGGCCGTTGGATCCAATTATATCGCAAACGAAAGGCCGCAAGAGATTTACGCGGATGAAAAGCTCTATTGAAACGGCAACTCAACCTAAAAAGCTGCGAAGGTGTGCATTGTGCAACAAAATGACCGACCACGACAAGCGGAACCATTACAAGGCACTGGGGATAAGTTCAGGGGGTTTGCAAGACGGGGAAGAAGATGACGCCGAAGATGAGGACGAACAAGCTGCAGTGGACCTTTAATTTTTTGTATAAGTTTGACATTTGTAATAATTTTTCGACCGAATACTGGAATTTTTTATTTGATGGACCTATGAGAGTCCATCAAATCAAATCTAAAGTCTTAAGTTTTTTTTTTTATCTTTGTCAGCCCTGTCCGTTATACGATGAAGCGGACAGATATGCAGAGCCCTAATTTTTTGGGGTTATTTTGAGTCCCCTATACAATGAAGCGGACGTTATGGCAAAAAACTTTTGGTCTTCATTTATGTCCGCTATACAATGTAGCGGACGTCATCGCTCTAAACTTTTGGTCTTCTTCTATGTCCGCTATATAATGTAGCGGACGGCATGTCCGCTATATAATGTAGCGGACGGCATCGCAGAAAAAATTTTGGTTTTCTTCTATGTCCGCTATATAATGTAGCGGACGGCGTCGCAGAAAAAACTTTTGGTTTTCTTCTATGTCCGCTATATAATGTAGCGGACGGCATCGCATAAAAACTTTTGGTCTTCTTCTATGTCCGCTATATAATGTAACGGACGGCATCGTAGAAAAACTTGTAGTCTTCTTTTATGTCCGCTATACAATGTAGCGGATAACTCTATCCTATTATATATATTAATCAAATCGGGCAATCAGCTGTTATCAGTCCGCTGAGGGCACTCTTCTCTCTGTCTCGAACATCTAAAACCCAAGCCGCCACCCCATCTACGGCGACCCACATCTCCGGTGACCCACAACTCCGGCGACACCACCGTCCTCCCCTCAACGCCGACCTCGATGGCTTCTGGATCGGAGACCACCTACGATTTTATTGGCAACTTGCACCTGGCAGGCAAACACTTTTTCAAAGTCATGATGCCGGGATTTGAGAATGAACTTGTAGGCCATCCCTCTTTCTCTGTATTTTCGTGTGTTAAAAGTTTGATCTTTTGGTTAAAAACTAACCTATTTTTTGTATTGTGTTTGTTAGGACATACCGGAAGCCTTGACCATTCAATTTACAACAATTCATGACAGTGCAAGATTATATAGCCGCAAGGGGCATGGCAGGTTGAAATCAAGCTAAAGCCCGGCCGACCCCAAAAAAAGCAATTCGCAGAGGGTTGGAACGTCTTCGTGCGCCAGCATGGCCTCGAACTCGGGGACTTTGTAGTGTTTGAACACCTTGGGTGGTGGGATTTTCAAGTTGTAATCTTTGATCGGAGCGCTTGTGAAAAAATTTCGTTCCCCCAATGTGAACCCTAATTTATTATTAATAAAAAAATTTATGTTCTTGTTCATTATGTTTCCAAATTTTTTCTCGCTTAATTGTGCCGTTTGAGATTCCCTCGATATATTGAGATCGTTGATTGTGAATCGTACGTTATTTATTGATATTGAGATCGTTGATTGTGAATCGTACGTTATTTATTGTTTATCGATATTGAGATTGTTGATTATGTCGCCAAAACAAGTCTTCGAGCGCCAATTTATTAAAACAGCATTATGCTACAATGTCGCTAAAACAAGTCTTCAGGCACCAATTTATTAAAACTGCATTACGCTACCACGTCTAGCTCTACTATATAGCGGACATAAGGCCTCCGCTTAGGCCGGGGTTCGGGAAGGTCGGAACTAAGTGTCTGGTTCGTGCCAACCATTTTCTGGTCCAAGTTACAGACAATGATTTGCACCACTATGACGTAAGATCCTCAGTTGTGCACCTTTCTGCTTGGTCATGTATTTTGTGGGGCTGTCCGCTATACTATATAGCGGACGGCACAGCAGAAAGTTTTTTCTGTTTCTATCCAGATCCGCCATACTATAAAGCTGACGGAACAAAAGAAAAAAAGTCTCTAACACAGTACATGATTAGCGAGGAAGTATTATCGTAATACATTCACGCACCACGGAAACCCACACACAAACAGAAGGTGCACAACTGAGGATCTCACGTCATAGTGGTGCAGATCATTGTCTGCAACTTGGACCAGAAAATGGTTGGCACGAACCAGACACTTAGTTCCGACCTTCCCGAACCCCGGCCTAAGCGGAGGCCTTATAGCCTTAGAAGAACTCGATCTTCAGTCATCTTCATCTGAAACTGGAGCATCGGAAACATATCCTAGTTCGAAGCTCATGTTCCAGTATACTTGTGCTTCATTGTTGTTGCCATCTTCATGTGCATCACGTGCCATACGACGTAAGTTATGCCTACTTTGACGAACTCTCATTCTATTATTTTCTTCACGTATTCGATGCAGTGCCCTTTCAAGCTCCATGTGCGTAATTCGAGGCATGTTGATTGCCTTTTGTCGAGGTATGGGTATATTCATGCGCCGTGAATCAGCTACTAAGACCTCATATTCATTCATCCGATAAGACTATTCTGCACGTAATGTATTAACATAGCTTGATGAGTAAACGCAAACTTGGACGCAAAGAATACTGAAATTCATCTTCGCCCGCCTAGTAACGACCCATTGCTTCAAAAATATCTCGTGGAGTATATGACATTTCCAGAGTTGTTATGAAATTGGGAGTATATCACTCTATGCCCTTTGCCCTTCGTGCAATGCATGTACTTATATATACCTTGAAACGGGACCACTTTATGAGATGCTACAGGTTCAACTTTATGAGATGTGACAAGCCCCTGCAATAGACTAAAGACTTGTCTTGTCACCAAAGAGACTTGTCTTGTCACGAAAGACTTGTCAACTTTATGACACGGGCATGCTATTGTCTCCAACTATTGTCATCTTCAATGTCCAGAGACTTGTCTTGTCACCAGAGATGGGCAGACTATTGTGTAGCTATCACACCAATATATTGTGTATGTGTGTGTGGGCTTATTTATATATGTTAGTCATGCTCATCACATTAGAACCGCCTGAGTTAAATGGCAGGAGTTCCTGGGAGTTCTAGTCTGCGGGGACGTGAGACTGTGTGGTTGTTGTGTGAAAGGAACGACGACTACAAAGAAGTGAAGTACACGGATCCGAGAGAGTATTATTGCGGTTTACGGAGAGAGTGGGCATATCGAGTTAAGGAATCAGAAGCACTACACCAAGAACTCACCACGCTGAGGGCACCTGTGCCGCAACGTCGTTCACTTAGTATGTCGAGGCGTAATGTTAAGCAGTGTAAGAAAGCTGTGCGCCGAATTCGTATGGAGAATAACCGGATGTTACTGTGTAGAAAACAATTTTACATGCTTCAACTTGCGGAAGAAATAGCCGAGGCTAGTGGGAGGCACCTCAAATCAAACGAGAGAAACAATATTTTAACCAATGATCAGTACTTATCTGATGAGTATATGTCAAATGAAGAGTGATATATATATCTCTTACTACTGCATGTTAGGATTTCATTCCAACAGGCACTTATCCACATATCATTCTAATTAGAGAATCCCGTCTTTTGAAGCATGTAAAATGTTGGGAATTTATGTTTGTAACTACATCCGCCATACTATAAAGCGGACCTTCCAAACATTGGTTTTTTCTTTTGTCCTATGCATATCCGCTATATAGTAAAGCGGACATTCAAGCAGAAGGAAGGGTCCCCAATACAGTTTTTTTTGGCCTATCTATGTCCGCTATACTATAGCGACACTTAGTTTTTTTGGTCTTGTCCCCAATACTTAGTTTTTTTTGGGCCCTATCTATGTTCGCTATACTATATAGCAAACAGTCAAACAGAAGGTCTTGTCCCCAACAGTTAGTTTTTTTCGACCCTATCTATGTCCGCTGTACTATATAGCGGACATTCAAGCAAATGAAGAGTCTCCAACACTTGGTCCTATCTATGTCCGCAAGACGATATAGCGGACTCTCAAGCAGAAGGAAGAGTCTCCAACACTTTGTTTTTTTTGTGGTCCTATCTATGTCCGCTATACTATATAGCGACACTTAGTATTTTTTTGGCCTTATCTATGTCCGCTATACTATATAGTGACACTTAGTTTTTTTTTGACCCTATCTATGTTCGCTATACTATATAGCTACACTTAGTCAAGCAGAAGGTCTTGTCCCCAACACTTAGTTTTTTTTGGCCCTATTTATGTCCGCGATACGATATAGCGGACATTCAAGCAGAAGGAAGAGTCCCCAACACTTAATTTTTTTTGGGCCCTATCTATGTCCGCTATACTATATAGCGGATAGTCAAGCAGAAAAAAGACTCCCCAACACTTAGTTTTTTTTTCGGCCCTATCTATGTCCACTATACTATATAGCGGACAGTCAAGCAGAAGGTCTTGTCCCCAACACTTAGTTTTTTTCGGCCCTATCTATGTCCGCTATACTATATAGCGGACAGTCAAGCAGAAGGTCTTGTCCCCAACACTTAGTTTTTTTCGGCCCTATCTATGTCCGCTATACTATATAGCGGACAGTCAAGCAGAAGGTCTTGTCCCCAACACTTAGTTTTTTTTTTCCCTATCTATGTCCGCTATACTATATAGCGGACAGTCAAGCAGAAGGAAGAGTCCCCAACACTTAGTTTTTTTTTTGCCCTATCTATGTCCGCTATACTATATAGCGGACAGTCAAGCAGAAGGTCTTGTCCCCAACACTTCAGTTTTTTTCGGGCCTATCTATGTCCACTATACTATATAGCGGACAATCAAGCAGAAGGAAGAGTCCCCAACACTTAGTTTTTTTTTCCGTCCCTATCTATGTCCGGTATACTATATAGCGGACAGTCAAGCAGAAGGAAGAGTTCCCAACACTTAGAAAGTTTTTTGGCCCTATCTATGTCCGCTATACTATATAGCGGACAGTCAAGCAGAAGGTCTTGTCCCCAACACTTAGTTTTTTTCGGCCCTATCTATGTCCACTAAACTATATAGCGGACAGTCAAGCAGGTCTTGTCCCCAACACTTAGTTTTTTTTTGGCCCTATCTATGTCCGCTATACTATATAGCGGACAGTCAAGCAGAAACACAGTCTCACTTGGTTTTTACACTTGGTTTTTACAAAGCAAAGCACACAGAACAAATCAAACACTCAGATCAACAACACAACGATATCAGTGAATCAAATCAATCGCATTCAACACCGATCACATCTCAGTCAACACAAATGAAATCATCAATCGCATTCAACACCGATCACATCTCAGTCAACACAAATGAAATCATCAATCGCATTCAACAATAAGATTCAACGATAAGGACAATTAAAAAAGTTAATATAATGTTATTATAAGCAAACATTGTCAATTGGGGCCCTCAGCCCCTGCGGGATCCCCCTCGTTACACGGATTTACAATAAATCTAATAGCTCTAGGCCGGCCATTGATAATTTGCCAAGCCATCCTATACCTAAAGCAGTCTATGCATTCTTGGCTCCAGACGGTCTTCTTGAGGCTCTCAGACCGACAGATGTAATCCATGTACATGCAGACGAAGACGCCGCAGTCCGAGGAATTAAGTTGCTTGGGCCTACTCCTCTTCAATCGGAGAACAAGCGTCGTATCGACCGGTGGGCTCTCGACGCTTCCTATTGACCATGGCAACAAATAGATTCTGCGAGAAACATAATAAGCATTAAACATTAAACATTAAACATTAAACATATCAAACATAATAAGATTAATCAGTTCTACAATATGCAAGTTACAATAAGAAGTAAACAGGATCTTACCATGGCATCCAACTGGTCTAAGCCTCGGTACATTTCAATCACACCTATCACGGGGGTATCATCGTAAAGACTGTCGATGACTGATACGGTATTCGCTACCAGTTCATAGCAAACCAAGAACCAGTGGGCATTCATTATACATGGGATTAGAAACACGTCCGCCACACTTGCGCTCACTAGACTATCCCTAGCAAGATATGCTTGTAGGTTAGCGGACGTTCTCCACTGGAGCTGGGTGTTCCCCTTTCTCGTCTGCTTCCTCGCCCCACTCTTGTACTAGCATGCCATGAAAGTAAGCATCGAGGATAAAAATGCGCGGACTGTAGTTAGGCTGCTCCCGACCCCTTTGCCTCAGAATTTACACGTAGTGCGAAATGATAAAGTTGTCTAACCAAATTCCCGGAGCCAGTGAGGACAGTTCTCTCCACGAGGCATTGTAATCCAAGCCTTACGGGTGATACACATCATACGACGCTCCGTCTGGGGGGGCCCGCTAAAATAACGGGCTCAGATTAGGTCATGTTTATGCGGCTTCAGGGGCCTGGCTGGATGCCCTTTCGGATATTGCCCTCGGGGGTCGACCGGTTGCTCTTGCCCTCTGCCAGGGGGCAAGAGCAACGGAAGAAATTGGCCTCCAACCAACGGATCGGCCGGTAGATAATCCCCTTCGGGGGCCCCGGCCGACTGATAATCGCCTTCAGGGGCCCCGGCCGGCTGATATTGCTCGCCGGCCATTTCTTCCGCCGGCTGATATTGCCCTTCGGGGCCGCCAAGTGGTCCCGCCCACGGGACAATGGGCAGTGCCTCGTTGAAACCGTAAGGCCAGTCTTGCGTGACTCTGAGAGAGGGGTTGGGGTTCCGGGAACAAATTGAAGGTCGGGCCGCTGTAATCGGCCCACGACGCTTGAGCATGTCCCATCCCCGGTACAGAGGGACCACCAACTCCCTGGCTCACCCCTGAAGCTTGCCCGGAGGGATCAACGTTATACGGGCTGACGCCCGTATAACCCATTCCCGGGCTGTCGACCGAAGACTGTCCCGATGCTTGTCGCACAAAATTCCCGCAGCCTAAAGCCAGTGCAGCAGCCCGTTGGCGAAGATCCTCGCCCATTGCGCTCATCAGATCCTTCCGCTCACTCAACTTCTGGAAGAATGCGAGCGAGGCATTAACCTACATCCAAAGAGATAACAAATAAGTAACTTTAATCAGACATTTATATTCAACACATTCAAGACAAGTCAGACTAGTTGGGCAACTTACGAGATTGTATGCCATACGCTCGTCGATCTGACCCCTAGGCGCATACCTCTCCCCGCGTTCAAAGTTCACTGGGGCTACTCTCATCCGCGTGATGCGGTAGTACCAGTCATCGTACTGTTCGATGCTGATAACGGGGTCCGGCTCCGAGACGATGGCCGCCAGTGTGTCCTGCCAAGAAGTCCAGAGCTCTAGTTCGGCCGTGCACAATTCTTGCGCATTGGCCTTGCCAAACCGCCCGACATCCGGTGGGTCCCTGTTAACCCTCATATCTGGGGCACCGGCTGGCAAACCCTGCTCCAACTCAAAATGGCGCATTGCTCGGTCTGGCAGCTGCCACTCTGCGACCTCGAAGTGGATGAGGGGTGTGCGCTGCAACCCGGAGAGCGTGAAGACGAACGACTCTTCTACCCGTCGCGCCAAACGCATGTACGGTGCCCAACACAATTGGCCCGGAGATAGGCGGTCGAACTCCCCTCGATAGTACGTGATGTTGTGATGGGGATCGACTCTCCTGCGGTAGTGGCTATTCTTCCGGCTGTACTCCCAAGCACGCAACCGAGGCCACACTCTATCGGTTCCATCCCTACGCGTTGGTGCACTGGGAGCAAGGTGTTCATAAGACCACACCTGAGAACATGTGCAAATTATATTTATATCGTCTATTCAACAAAAGCAAAAACAAAAAAAACAATAACGAAGACAGGATTTATATGATATACCTGCAATAGCGAGAGACATGCACATATGGCTTTGGAGTCGAGCCTCGTTGCCTTGTGCAATGCTCGGTACAGATACGAAAGAACCGCTGCACCCCATGCATAATCTCCAACCTCCGCCAGGTTACCCAACAACGGTAAATATCTCACGCTGACCGTGTTCTTCGACGTCGTTGGGAATAATATTGCCCCCACCATCCACCAAAGGAAGGCTTGTGTGTACAGCACAAGGTCACGGCCCGTATAGTTTTTCGGCAAAACCCCGTAGGTATCTACCAACCACTTCAACTTGATACCACCACTGCTAAATTGATCCTGGGGTATCGAAGTTAAGAAGTCCCTAGCGGTTCTCTTATTCGTTGCTTCTGACAGAGGAGCAATTACTAGCTGCCCCGTTACCGGCAACCCTAAGATGAACCCTACATCTTCTAGGGTAATTGTCATCTCTCCGAGCGGGAAGTGAAACGTATTCGTTTCACTTCTCCACCTCTCAACAAGGGCACCTATCAAGGCCCGGTCAAGCTGTTGAAATATCTGTCCATGTGTGAAAATCCCAAACCCAATTCCACGCAGTATCCTCTTCTGGGCGGTGTTCAGTTTCCACGATGTGAACTCGCGAGATACTTCTACGGTGTTGAGAAGTTCTCTTTCCTACGAATTAATAAATACAATTTAAGCAAAACAAACGGTATATACAATGTTCGTAAGAATAAGAAAGTCGATAAATAATGTATCTTACTCCACCATCCCATATGAGCGTACTGATATGGTTGGCTTGGTCATATAACACGGATGGGTCTTCTGGTCCAGGGTTAAATTTCATTTTTTGCAACTGAAATTATGAAAAAACCTTCTCAGTTTGGATTTTACGTTTTGGATTTTGATAATAAAAAGAAAAAATACGACGCTAGCACATGCATAATACATATAACTCAAGCACATGCATACAATGTCAGCAGATGTATTCATATGTATAATAGATATAGATACATATACGAAATCGGATTTTACAAACGCTAGCACATGAACAAAAACATAGATATATAAAACGCAATATTCATCACAACTATCGATTACAAACGAAAGCTAGCACATGCATATTACATATAACGCAAGCACATGCAAAGAATGCATACAATGTTAGCATATATACTCATATGTATAATAGATATATATACATATACGGAATCGGATTTTACAAACGCTTGCACATGAACAAAAACATACATATATAAAACGCAATATTCATCACAACTATTGATTACAAACAAAAAAAAGTACAGATTTTGTGAACTTACGTGATCGATTTAGGGTATTAAAGGTGTTCTTAAGACGGAATTGCGCCGATCTGCTTGCCAACGCCGCTGGGAAATTTTGTGAGTAGAAAGAGTGGAGAAGAGTGTCGTAGTTACTGTCGTTTGAAAGTATATTGAACGTCCGCAATACAGTACCGCGGATGGCTACACAGTTCGCTAAACACTGTAGCGGACACTGTTGACGTGACAGATAAGGATAAGATAACCGTCATTGCCGAAAAGTACCGATGGGACAGGCCCTGACAGGTGTCAGCCTAGGGGACGTCCGCTACACAGTATCGCGGACGTCTTTTTGCTGTCTCCCATCAGGACTTTAATGTCCTCCGCCATACAGTGTAGCGGACAGGCGCGGAGGGGCAAAAAGGTAAAAAACCCCGTCCACGGCACTGTATGGCGGACGACTGACAGTTTTCGAAAAAGGCGCGATCTGGACCATCCATCTCTCAGGATGGACGATCAGATCGCGCTTGCAACTTCTCCTATTTTGCTATCGCTCTCAACGGATCAGCTCCATATATATATATATATATATATATATATATATATATATATATATATATATATCACAAACATACATCAAGTTACAACCAAAGCCCAGAGAGGATGACAAACCCATCATACAGGTCAACTAGCCACAACTGAGCCTAATTTGCACAGAAGCACAAGCTATACGAAAATACCAAAATAGGAAAAAGATCAAGAAACAAACTCTTGAGTTTATCAAAACGCATTGGAAGCTGTGGAAGTTGTCTTCCACCACAATTTTGTTCATATCATCTTTGAACAATATTGCAAGGAAACGCGAAAGAAGAATTGGTTATTAGTTTTTTGTATTTAATAAATGCAAAGCAAATAAGTGGTCGTAAGTATTACCTTGCTCTAGTTTTTTTGGCTAAGCAAGTGCCATAGATAAAATGTGGAATGAGAAATTAGTTAAAGTTCCAGCACGGTTTCTTAATCCAATAGGGTTTAGGGTTTCGAGGTTTGGCGTTTTGGATTTTAGGGTTTAAGGGTTCGGGGGTTCAGAGGACGAGGTGGGGGCTCGGGTTCGGGGTTAGGGGGTTTGGGGTCGGGGTCGGGTTCAGGGTCGGGGTTTTGGGGTTTGGGGTCATGGTCGGGGGTTCAGGGTCTGGGTAGTTTGGGGTTTGGGGTTCGGGGGTTCAGGGGTCAGGGTTCAGAGGTTGAGGTTGAGGGTTGAGGATTCAGGGTTTAGGGTTGGATCTAATTGAAAGGGGATGAGGTGGGGCGGGATGAGTTAAATCAAAGATGGAGAGAGGCACTCTATATTGCCATCCTTATCGGTACTCTCCGAGTTTGACACATGGCAAGCGTAAGTAGAAGGCCCGTCAAATGAGATATTCAATGCAACAATTAGATCAAGATCCTCTGCTGTACAACATAGGTGCTGTATAGTATTTAGCGAAAAAAGATTATCGCTAAAAGTATTTTGTCGCTATTACTGAAATTCGTAATGATCATTTTTTGTCCTTAAAAAATATTTAGTGCAAGTTTTTTGTTACAGCTTCTCTGCCGAAATTCCTCAATTTGGTAATTCAGCCAATGATATAAAGGCAATTTAACAAAATAAAAAAGTAAAGCATGGAAAACCTCAGTCACCTTCACAATTGGTTGGTTCTCCCTCATCCTCCTCCTCGAACATCAGAATGCCCTAAAACCGCGAAGAACTGAATTCAGCCAATTTGAATTGCAAGATTAAGGTCTTAATATCCCGAAAGCTCAAGCCATAACGTATCAATGCCATCGGCCAAGAAAAATCCCGAAGAGAAGACTGTTCGTCGCAACAAGTACACGTTCTTTATCTCTTCCTGTTAATATCTTCAGTAGTTTAAATTGCTTAATTTTCAGCTATGATGAATTAGCTTTACGAGACATAAGAATGAGTACTTTAATTTGTTTTATTTGTAAGAAAATAAACAAGTATTTTTAAAGATGAAAAATGGTACTTGTTATTGTTACCATTGAGAGTCGAGTTTATGTACGTTATGGCTTGGGCTTTCCGGGATATTAAGACCTTAATCATGTGATTCAAATTGGCTGAATTCAGTTCCTCGCCGTTTTAGGGCATTTTGATGTTCGAGGAGGAGGACGAGGGAGAACAAACTAATTTGTGAAGGTGACTGAGGTTTTCCATGCTTTACTTTTTTATTTTGCTAAACTGCCTCTATATCATTGGCTGAATTACCAAATTGAGGAACTTTCGGCAGAGGCGTTGTAACAAAAAACTTGCGCTAAATATTTTTTAAGGACAAAAAATTATCATTACGAATTTCAGTAATTACGACAAACTACTTTTAGCGATTATATTTTTGTCGCTAAATACTATACAACACCTATGTTCTTGATCCAATTGTTGAATTGAACACCTCATTTGACGGGCCTTCTGCTTACGCTTGCCAATGTGTCAAACATCGCAGAGTACCGGTAAGGATGGCAATATAGAGCGCCTCTCTCCATCTTTGATTTAACTCATCCCGCCCCACCTCATCCCATTTCAATTAGATCCAACCCTAAACCCTGAACCCTAACCCTGAACCCCGACCCCCGAACCCCCGACACCTGAACCCCGAACGCCTGACCCCCGAACCCCCAAACCCCGAAGCCTAAACCCCAGAACCCCAGAACCCCAGAACCCAAACCCTTGAACCCACAACCCCAAACCCCGAACCCCAGACTACCCAAGACCCCAAACCCCAAACCCCAAACCCCAAACCCCAAACTACCCCAGACCCCGAACCCCAAACCCCAAAACCCCGACCCTGAACCTGAACACGACCCCGACCCTGAACACTCGACCCTGAACCCCCGACCCGAACCCCCACCTTGGCCTTCGAACCCCGAACCCCTACCTCGGGGTTCGGGGTCTAGGGTAGTTTGGGGTACGGGGTCTGGGGTAATCTGGGGTTCGGGGTTCAGGGTCTGGGGGCAGGGGCGGATCCACGAATCCAACCGGGGGGACCAAAATGTTATAAAAAAAATTAACGGCTAACATAAATAATTCACGTCACGATTGAATACGTTAAATGCAGAATAGATTGTTCAATTTGCCTAATAATCATATAATTTAACTATTTAAAATGCTTTATTTAACTTGTAAAAGTTAGTCAACAACAAACTACTACTCTTGCATGTACGAAAGTTTACTGTTAGTGGATAGATGTATTATTAATGCGATATCAATTGTATAATAAAAATAGTTACGTATAAATTAACACACTATAAGAATTTAAATTAAAAAAAAAAAGAACTAACCTTGATATATTAGTGTTTACTTAAAAATCTGGAGATTTAGAATTTGAAAGAATAAAAAAGGACAAGAAAACGAGAAAGATAAAGACTACCACGGCTGGTGGTACAAAAAATAAAAAACATTACAAAATGAAATCTAAAACATTGAATAATTAAAATGGTGGCATTTTAGTAAATATTTTAAACATAACTATCTATTATTTAAAACAATTAAAAAAATCTCAAACTTTACGGTGGGTGGGTGTGTGTGTGTGTGTGTGTATGAGTGGGTGGGGGGGTGCCATGGCCCCCCTGGTCATGCTTGGGCTCCGCCCTGTCTAGGGGGTCGGGCTTCGGGAGTTCAGGGTTTGGGCTTCGGGGGTTCAGGGTTCGGGAGAAATGGTAAGGGGACAGGGGTTCGGGCGTCGGGCGTAAGGGTCAGGGTTTCGGGCGTCGGGCCTTGGGGGTTTGGGGTTTTTGGGGTTTGGGGTTTGGGCTAGGGGTTAAAGCTTGGGGTTAGGGCTTAGGGGTTAGGGCTTAGGGCTTAGGGGGTTACGGCTTAGGGGGTTAGGGCTTAGGGGCTTAGGGCTTAGGGCTTATGGCTTGGGGCTTATGGCTTGGGGCTTAGGGGCTAGGGCTTAGGGCTAGGGCCTGGGGCTCAGGGCCTAGGGCTTAGGGCCTATGGCTTGGGGCTTAGGGGCTAGGGGCTTGGGGGCTTAGGGCTTGGGGGCTTGGGGGCTTAGGGTTTTAGGGTTTTAGGGTTTTAGGGTTTAGGGTTGAGGGTTCAGGGTTCAGGGTTCAGGGTTCAGGGTTCAGGGTTCAGGGTTCAGGGTTCAGGGTTCAGGGTTCAGGGTTCAGGGTTCAGGGTTCAGGGTTCAGGGTTCAGGGTTCAGGGTTCAGGGTTCAGGGTTCAGGGTTCAGGGTTCAGGGTTCAGGGTTCAGGGTTCAGGGTTCAGGGTTCAGGGTTTCAGGGTTCAGGGTTCAGGGTTCAGGGTTCAGGGCTCAGGGTTCAGGGTTCTGGGTTCCGGGTCCAGGGTCCAGGGTTCAGGGTTCAGGGTTCAGGGTTCAGGGTTCAGGGTTCAGGGTTCAGGGTTCAGGGTTCAGGGTTCAGGGTTCAGGGTTCAGGGTTCAGGGTTCAGGGTTCCAGGGTTCCAGGGTTCAGGGTCCAGGGTTCAGGATTCAGGGATTCCAGGGTTCAGGGTTCAGGATTCCAGGATTCCAGGTTCCAGGATTCCAGGATTCCAGGATCCAGGATTCCAGGATTCCAGGGATCCAGGATTCCAGGATTCCAGGATCCAGGATCCAGGATTCAGGATCCAGGGATCCAGGATTCCAGGGATTCCAGGATTCCAGGATTCCAGGATTCAGGATTCAGGATTCCAGGATTCAGGATTCCAGGATTCCAGGGATCCAGGATTCCAGGATTCCAGGATTCAGGAGGATTCAGGATCCAGGATTCCAGGATTCCAGGATTCCAGGATTCCAGGATTCCAGGATTCAGGATTCCAGGATCCAGGATTCCAGGATTCCAGGATTCAGGATTCCAGGATTCCAGGATCCAGGATTCCAGGATTCCAGGATTCCAGGATTCCAGGATTCCAGGATTCCAGGATTCCAGGATCCAGGATTCCAGGATTCCAGGATTCCAGGATTCCAGGATTCCAGGATTCCAGGATTCCAGGATTCCAGGATTCAGGATTCCAGGATTCCAGGATTCCAGGATTCCAGGATTCCAGGATTCCAGGATTCCAGGATTCCAGGATTCCAGGATTCCAGGATTCCAGGATTCCAGGATTCCAGGATTCCAGGATTCCAGGATTCCAGGATTCCAGGATTCCAGGATTCCAGGATTCCAGGATTCCAGGATTCCAGGATTCCAGGATTCCAGGATTCCAGGATTCCAGGATTCCAGGATTCCAGGATTCCAGGATTCCAGGATTCCAGGATTCCAGGATTCCAGGATTCCAGGATTCCAGGATTCCAGGATTCCAGGATTCCAGGATTCCAGGATTCCAGGATTCCAGGATTCCAGGATTCCAGGATTCCAGGATTCCAGGATTCCAGGATTCCAGGATTCCAGGATTCCAGGATTCCAGGATTCCAGGATTCCAGGATTCCAGGATTCCAGGATTCCAGGATTCCAGGATTCCAGGATTCCAGGATTCCAGGATTCCAGGATTCCAGGATTCCAGGATTCCAGGATTCCAGGATTCCAGGATTCCAGGATTCCAGGATTCCAGGATCCAGGATTCCAGGATTCCAGGATTCCAGGATTCCAGGATTCCAGGATTCCAGGATTCCAGGATTCCAGGATTCCAGGATTCCAGGATTCCAGGATTCCAGGATTCCAGGATTCCAGGATTCCAGGATTCCAGGATTCCAGGATTCCAGGATTCCAGGATTCCAGGATTCCAGGATTCCAGGATTCCAGGATTCCAGGATTCCAGGATTCCAGGATTCCAGGATTCCAGGATTCCAGGATTCCAGGATTCCAGGATTCCAGGATTCCAGGATTCCAGGATTCCAGGATTCCAGGATTCCAGGATTCCAGGATTCCAGGATTCCAGGATTCCAGGATTCCAGGATTCCAGGATTCCAGGATTCCAGGATTCCAGGATTCCAGGATTCCAGGATTCCAGGATTCCAGGATTCCAGGATTCCAGGATTCCAGGATTCCAGGATTCCAGGATTCCAGGATTCCAGGATTCCAGGATTCCAGGATTCCAGGATTCCAGGATTCCAGGATTCCAGGATTCCAGGATTCCAGGATTCCAGGATTCCAGGATTCCAGGATTCCAGGATTCCAGGATTCCAGGATTCCAGGATTCCAGGATTCCAGGATTCCAGGATTCCAGGATTCCAGGATTCCAGGATTCCAGGATTCCAGGATTCCAGGATTCCAGGATTCCAGGATTCCAGGATTCCAGGATTCCAGGATTCCAGGATTCCAGGATTCCAGGATTCCAGGATTCCAGGATTCCAGGATTCCAGGATTCCAGGATTCCAGGATTCCAGGATTCCAGGATTCCAGGATTCCAGGATTCCAGGATTCCAGGATTCCAGGATTCCAGGATTCCAGGATTCCAGGATTCCAGGATTCCAGGATTCCAGGATTCCAGGATTCCAGGATTCCAGGATTCCAGGATTCCAGGATTCCAGGATTCCAGGATTCCAGGATTCCAGGATTCCAGGATTCCAGGATTCCAGGATTCCAGGATTCAGGATTCCAGGATTCCAGGATTCCAGGATTCCAGGATTCCAGGATTCCAGGATTCCAGGATTCCAGGATTCCAGGATTCCAGGATTCCAGGATTCCAGGATTCCAGGATTCCAGGATTCCAGGATTCCAGGATTCCAGGATTCCAGGATTCCAGGATTCCAGGATTCCAGGATTCCAGGATTCCAGGATTCCAGGATTCCAGGATTCCAGGATTCCAGGATTCCAGGATTCCAGGATTCCAGGATCCAGGATTCCAGGATTCCAGGATTCCAGGATTCCAGGATTCCAGGATTCCAGGATTCCAGGATTCCAGGATTCCAGGATTCCAGGATTCCAGGATTCCAGGATTCCAGGATTCCAGGATTCCAGGATTCCAGGATTCCAGGATTCCAGGATTCCAGGATTCCAGGATTCCAGGATTCCAGGATTCCAGGATTCCAGGATTCCAGGATTCCAGGATTCCAGGATTCCAGGATTCCAGGATTCCAGGATTCCAGGATTCCAGGATTCCAGGATTCCAGGATTCCAGGATTCCAGGATTCCAGGATTCCAGGATTCCAGGATTCCAGGATTCCAGGATTCCAGGATTCCAGGATTCCAGGATTCCAGGATTCCAGGATTCCAGGATTCCAGGATTCCAGGATTCCAGGATTCCAGGATTCCAGGATTCCAGGATTCCAGGATTCCAGGATTCCAGGATTCCAGGATTCCAGGATTCCAGGATTCCAGGATTCCAGGATTCCAGGATTCCAGGATTCCAGGATTCCAGGATTCCAGGATTCCAGGATTCCAGGATTCCAGGATTCCAGGATTCCAGGATTCCAGGATTCCAGGATTCCAGGATTCCAGGATTCCAGGATTCCAGGATTCCAGGATTCCAGGATTCCAGGATTCCAGGATTCCAGGATTCCAGGATTCCAGGATTCCAGGATTCCAGGATTCCAGGATTCCAGGATTCCAGGATTCCAGGATTCCAGGATTCCAGGATTCCAGGATTCCAGGATTCCAGGATTCCAGGATTCCAGGATTCCAGGATTCCAGGATTCCAGGATTCCAGGATTCCAGGATTCCAGGATTCCAGGATTCCAGGATTCCAGGATTCCAGGATTCCAGGATTCCAGGATTCCAGGATTCCAGGATTCCAGGATTCCAGGATTCCAGGATTCCAGGATTCCAGGATTCCAGGATTCCAGGATTCCAGGATTCCAGGATTCCAGGATTCCAGGATTCCAGGATTCCAGGATTCCAGGATTCCAGGATTCCAGGATTCCAGGATTCCAGGATTCCAGGATTCCAGGATTCCAGGATTCCAGGATTCCAGGATTCCAGGATTCCAGGATTCCAGGATTCCAGGATTCCAGGATTCCAGGATTCCAGGATTCCAGGATTCCAGGATTCCAGGATTCCAGGATTCCAGGATTCCAGGATTCCAGGATTCCAGGATTCCAGGATTCCAGGATTCCAGGATTCCAGGATTCCAGGATTCCAGGATTCCAGGATTCCAGGATTCCAGGATTCCAGGATTCCAGGATTCCAGGATTCCAGGATTCCAGGATTCCAGGATTCCAGGATTCCAGGATTCCAGGATTCCAGGATTCCAGGATTCCAGGATTCCAGGATTCCAGGATTCCAGGATTCCAGGATTCCAGGATTCCAGGATTCCAGGATTCCAGGATTCCAGGATTCCAGGATTCCAGGATTCCAGGATTCCAGGATTCCAGGATTCCAGGATTCCAGGATTCCAGGATTCCAGGATTCCAGGATTCCAGGATTCCAGGATTCCAGGATTCCAGGATTCCAGGATTCCAGGATTCCAGGATTCCAGGATTCCAGGATTCCAGGATTCCAGGATTCCAGGATTCCAGGATTCCAGGATTCCAGGATTCCAGGATTCCAGGATTCCAGGATTCCAGGATTCCAGGATTCCAGGATTCCAGGATTCCAGGATTCCAGGATTCCAGGATTCCAGGATTCCAGGATTCCAGGATTCCAGGATTCCAGGATTCCAGGATTCCAGGATTCCAGGATTCCAGGATTCCAGGATTCCAGGATTCCAGGATTCCAGGATTCCAGGATTCCAGGATTCCAGGATTCCAGGATTCCAGGATTCCAGGATTCCAGGATTCCAGGATTCCAGGATTCCAGGATTCCAGGATTCCAGGATTCCAGGATTCCAGGATTCCAGGATTCCAGGATTCCAGGATTCCAGGATTCCAGGATTCCAGGATTCCAGGATTCCAGGATTCCAGGATTCCAGGATTCCAGGATTCCAGGATTCCAGGATTCCAGGATTCCAGGATTCCAGGATTCCAGGATTCCAGGATTCCAGGATTCCAGGATTCCAGGATTCCAGGATTCCAGGATTCCAGGATTCCAGGATTCCAGGATTCCAGGATTCCAGGATTCCAGGATTCCAGGATTCCAGGATTCCAGGATTCCAGGATTCCAGGATTCCAGGATTCCAGGATTCCAGGATTCCAGGATTCCAGGATTCCAGGATTCCAGGATTCCAGGATTCCAGGATTCCAGGATTCCAGGATTCCAGGATTCCAGGATTCCAGGATTCCAGGATTCCAGGATTCCAGGATTCCAGGATTCCAGGATTCCAGGATTCCAGGATTCCAGGATTCCAGGATTCCAGGATTCCAGGATTCCAGGATTCCAGGATTCCAGGATTCCAGGATTCCAGGATTCCAGGATTCCAGGATTCCAGGATTCCAGGATTCCAGGATTCCAGGATTCCAGGATTCCAGGATTCCAGGATTCCAGGATTCCAGGATTCCAGGATTCCAGGATTCCAGGATTCCAGGATTCCAGGATTCCAGGATTCCAGGATTCCAGGATTCCAGGATTCCAGGATTCCAGGATTCCAGGATTCCAGGATTCCAGGATTCCAGGATTCCAGGATTCCAGGATTCCAGGATTCCAGGATTCCAGGATTCCAGGATTCCAGGATTCCAGGATTCCAGGATTCCAGGATTCCAGGATTCCAGGATTCCAGGATTCCAGGATTCCAGGATTCCAGGATTCCAGGATTCCAGGATTCCAGGATTCCAGGATTCCAGGATTCCAGGATTCCAGGATTCCAGGATTCCAGGATTCCAGGATTCCAGGATTCCAGGATTCCAGGATTCCAGGATTCCAGGATTCCAGGATTCCAGGATTCCAGGATTCCAGGATTCCAGGATTCCAGGATTCCAGGATTCCAGGATTCCAGGATTCCAGGATTCCAGGATTCCAGGATTCCAGGATTCCAGGATTCCAGGATTCCAGGATTCCAGGATTCCAGGATTCCAGGATTCCAGGATTCCAGGATTCCAGGATTCCAGGATTCCAGGATTCCAGGATTCCAGGATTCCAGGATTCCAGGATTCCAGGATTCCAGGATTCCAGGATTCCAGGATTCCAGGATTCCAGGATTCCAGGATTCCAGGATTCCAGGATTCCAGGATTCCAGGATTCCAGGATTCCAGGATTCCAGGATTCCAGGATTCCAGGATTCCAGGATTCCAGGATTCCAGGATTCCAGGATTCCAGGATTCCAGGATTCCAGGATTCCAGGATTCCAGGATTCCAGGATTCCAGGATTCCAGGATTCCAGGATTCCAGGATTCCAGGATTCCAGGATTCCAGGATTCCAGGATTCCAGGATTCCAGGATTCCAGGATTCCAGGATTCCAGGATTCCAGGATTCCAGGATTCCAGGATTCCAGGATTCCAGGATTCCAGGATTCCAGGATTCCAGGATTCCAGGATTCCAGGATTCCAGGATTCCAGGATTCCAGGATTCCAGGATTCCAGGATTCCAGGATTCCAGGATTCCAGGATTCCAGGATTCCAGGATTCCAGGATTCCAGGATTCCAGGATTCCAGGATTCCAGGATTCCAGGATTCCAGGATTCCAGGATTCCAGGATTCCAGGATTCCAGGATTCCAGGATTCCAGGATTCCAGGATTCCAGGATTCCAGGATTCCAGGATTCCAGGATTCCAGGATTCCAGGATTCCAGGATTCCAGGATTCCAGGATTCCAGGATTCCAGGATTCCAGGATTCCAGGATTCCAGGATTCCAGGATTCCAGGATTCCAGGATTCCAGGATTCCAGGATTCCAGGATTCCAGGATTCCAGGATTCCAGGATTCCAGGATTCCAGGATTCCAGGATTCCAGGATTCCAGGATTCCAGGATTCCAGGATTCCAGGATTCCAGGATTCCAGGATTCCAGGATTCCAGGATTCCAGGATTCCAGGATTCCAGGATTCCAGGATTCCAGGATTCCAGGATTCCAGGATTCCAGGATTCCAGGATTCCAGGATTCCAGGATTCCAGGATTCCAGGATTCCAGGATTCCAGGATTCCAGGATTCCAGGATTCCAGGATTCCAGGATTCCAGGATTCCAGGATTCCAGGATTCCAGGATTCCAGGATTCCAGGATTCCAGGATTCCAGGATTCCAGGATTCCAGGATTCCAGGATTCCAGGATTCCAGGATTCCAGGATTCCAGGATTCCAGGATTCCAGGATTCCAGGATTCCAGGATTCCAGGATTCCAGGATTCCAGGATTCCAGGATTCCAGGATTCCAGGATTCCAGGATTCCAGGATTCCAGGATTCCAGGATTCCAGGATTCCAGGATTCCAGGATTCCAGGATTCCAGGATTCCAGGATTCCAGGATTCCAGGATTCCAGGATTCCAGGATTCCAGGATTCCAGGATTCCAGGATTCCAGGATTCCAGGATTCCAGGATTCCAGGATTCCAGGATTCCAGGATTCCAGGATTCCAGGATTCCAGGATTCCAGGATTCCAGGATTCCAGGATTCCAGGATTCCAGGATTCCAGGATTCCAGGATTCCAGGATTCCAGGATTCCAGGATTCCAGGATTCCAGGATTCCAGGATTCCAGGATTCCAGGATTCCAGGATTCCAGGATTCCAGGATTCCAGGATTCCAGGATTCCAGGATTCCAGGATTCCAGGATTCCAGGATTCCAGGATTCCAGGATTCCAGGATTCCAGGATTCCAGGATTCCAGGATTCCAGGATTCCAGGATTCCAGGATTCCAGGATTCCAGGATTCCAGGATTCCAGGATTCCAGGATTCCAGGATTCCAGGATTCCAGGATTCCAGGATTCCAGGATTCCAGGATTCCAGGATTCCAGGATTCCAGGATTCCAGGATTCCAGGATTCCAGGATTCCAGGATTCCAGGATTCCAGGATTCCAGGATTCCAGGATTCCAGGATTCCAGGATTCCAGGATTCCAGGATTCCAGGATTCCAGGATTCCAGGATTCCAGGATTCCAGGATTCCAGGATTCCAGGATTCCAGGATTCCAGGATTCCAGGATTCCAGGATTCCAGGATTCCAGGATTCCAGGATTCCAGGATTCCAGGATTCCAGGATTCCAGGATTCCAGGATTCCAGGATTCCAGGATTCCAGGATTCCAGGATTCCAGGATTCCAGGATTCCAGGATTCCAGGATTCCAGGATTCCAGGATTCCAGGATTCCAGGATTCCAGGATTCCAGGATTCCAGGATTCCAGGATTCCAGGATTCCAGGATTCCAGGATTCCAGGATTCCAGGATTCCAGGATTCCAGGATTCCAGGATTCCAGGATTCCAGGATTCCAGGATTCCAGGATTCCAGGATTCCAGGATTCCAGGATTCCAGGATTCCAGGATTCCAGGATTCCAGGATTCCAGGATTCCAGGATTCCAGGATTCCAGGATTCCAGGATTCCAGGATTCCAGGATTCCAGGATTCCAGGATTCCAGGATTCCAGGATTCCAGGATTCCAGGATTCCAGGATTCCAGGATTCCAGGATTCCAGGATTCCAGGATTCCAGGATTCCAGGATTCCAGGATTCCAGGATTCCAGGATTCCAGGATTCCAGGATTCCAGGATTCCAGGATTCCAGGATTCCAGGATTCCAGGATTCCAGGATTCCAGGATTCCAGGATTCCAGGATTCCAGGATTCCAGGATTCCAGGATTCCAGGATTCCAGGATTCCAGGATTCCAGGATTCCAGGATTCCAGGATTCCAGGATTCCAGGATTCCAGGATTCCAGGATTCCAGGATTCCAGGATTCCAGGATTCCAGGATTCCAGGATTCCAGGATTCCAGGATTCCAGGATTCCAGGATTCCAGGATTCCAGGATTCCAGGATTCCAGGATTCCAGGATTCCAGGATTCCAGGATTCCAGGATTCCAGGATTCCAGGATTCCAGGATTCCAGGATTCCAGGATTCCAGGATTCCAGGATTCCAGGATTCCAGGATTCCAGGATTCCAGGATTCCAGGATTCCAGGATTCCAGGATTCCAGGATTCCAGGATTCCAGGATTCCAGGATTCCAGGATTCCAGGATTCCAGGATTCCAGGATTCCAGGATTCCAGGATTCCAGGATTCCAGGATTCCAGGATTCCAGGATTCCAGGATTCCAGGATTCCAGGATTCCAGGATTCCAGGATTCCAGGATTCCAGGATTCCAGGATTCCAGGATTCCAGGATTCCAGGATTCCAGGATTCCAGGATTCCAGGATTCCAGGATTCCAGGATTCCAGGATTCCAGGATTCCAGGATTCCAGGATTCCAGGATTCCAGGATTCCAGGATTCCAGGATTCCAGGATTCCAGGATTCCAGGATTCCAGGATTCCAGGATTCCAGGATTCCAGGATTCCAGGATTCCAGGATTCCAGGATTCCAGGATTCCAGGATTCCAGGATTCCAGGATTCCAGGATTCCAGGATTCCAGGATTCCAGGATTCCAGGATTCCAGGATTCCAGGATTCCAGGATTCCAGGATTCCAGGATTCCAGGATTCCAGGATTCCAGGATTCCAGGATTCCAGGATTCCAGGATTCCAGGATTCCAGGATTCCAGGATTCCAGGATTCCAGGATTCCAGGATTCCAGGATTCCAGGATTCCAGGATTCCAGGATTCCAGGATTCCAGGATTCCAGGATTCCAGGATTCCAGGATTCCAGGATTCCAGGATTCCAGGATTCCAGGATTCCAGGATTCCAGGATTCCAGGATTCCAGGATTCCAGGATTCCAGGATTCCAGGATTCCAGGATTCCAGGATTCCAGGATTCCAGGATTCCAGGATTCCAGGATTCCAGGATTCAGGATTCCAGGATTCCAGGATTCCAGGATTCCAGGATTCCAGGATTCCAGGATTCCAGGATTCCAGGATTCCAGGATTCCAGGATTCCAGGATTCCAGGATTCCAGGATTCCAGGATTCCAGGATTCCAGGATTCCAGGATTCCAGGATTCCAGGATTCCAGGATTCCAGGATTCCAGGATTCCAGGATTCCAGGATTCCAGGATTCCAGGATTCCAGGATTCCAGGATTCCAGGATTCCAGGATTCCAGGATTCCAGGATTCCAGGATTCCAGGATTCCAGGATTCCAGGATTCCAGGATTCCAGGATTCCAGGATTCCAGGATTCCAGGATTCCAGGATTCCAGGATTCCAGGATTCCAGGATTCCAGGATTCCAGGATTCCAGGATTCCAGGATTCCAGGATTCCAGGATTCCAGGATTCCAGGATTCCAGGATTCCAGGATTCCAGGATTCCAGGATTCCAGGATTCCAGGATTCCAGGATTCCAGGATTCCAGGATTCCAGGATTCCAGGATTCCAGGATTCCAGGATTCCAGGATTCCAGGATTCCAGGATTCCAGGATTCCAGGATTCCAGGATTCCAGGATTCCAGGATTCCAGGATTCCAGGATTCCAGGATTCCAGGATTCCAGGATTCCAGGATTCCAGGATTCCAGGATTCCAGGATTCCAGGATTCCAGGATTCCAGGATTCCAGGATCCAGGATTCCAGGATTCCAGGATTCCAGGATTCCAGGATTCCAGGATTCCAGGATTCCAGGATTCCAGGATTCCAGGATTCCAGGATTCCAGGATTCCAGGATTCCAGGATTCCAGGATTCCAGGATTCCAGGATTCCAGGATTCCAGGATTCCAGGATTCCAGGATTCCAGGATTCCAGGATTCCAGGATTCCAGGATTCCAGGATTCCAGGATTCCAGGATTCCAGGATTCCAGGATTCCAGGATTCCAGGATTCCAGGATTCCAGGATTCCAGGATTCCAGGATTCCAGGATTCCAGGATTCCAGGATTCCAGGATTCCAGGATTCCAGGATTCCAGGATTCCAGGATTCCAGGATTCCAGGATTCCAGGATTCCAGGATTCCAGGATTCCAGGATTCCAGGATTCCAGGATTCCAGGATTCCAGGATTCCAGGATTCCAGGATTCCAGGATTCCAGGATTCCAGGATTCCAGGATTCCAGGATTCCAGGATTCCAGGATTCCAGGATTCCAGGATTCCAGGATTCCAGGATTCCAGGATTCCAGGATTCCAGGATTCCAGGATTCCAGGATTCCAGGATTCCAGGATTCCAGGATTCCAGGATTCCAGGATTCCAGGATTCCAGGATTCCAGGATTCCAGGATTCCAGGATTCCAGGATTCCAGGATTCCAGGATTCCAGGATTCCAGGATTCCAGGATTCCAGGATTCCAGGATTCCAGGATTCCAGGATTCCAGGATTCCAGGATTCCAGGATTCCAGGATTCCAGGATTCCAGGATTCCAGGATTCCAGGATTCCAGGATTCCAGGATTCCAGGATTCCAGGATTCCAGGATTCCAGGATTCCAGGATTCCAGGATTCCAGGATTCCAGGATTCCAGGATTCCAGGATTCCAGGATTCCAGGATTCCAGGATTCCAGGATTCCAGGATTCCAGGATTCCAGGATTCCAGGATTCCAGGATTCCAGGATTCCAGGATTCCAGGATTCCAGGATTCCAGGATTCCAGGATTCCAGGATTCCAGGATTCCAGGATTCCAGGATTCCAGGATTCCAGGATTCCAGGATTCCAGGATTCCAGGATTCCAGGATTCCAGGATTCCAGGATTCCAGGATTCCAGGATTCCAGGATTCCAGGATTCCAGGATTCCAGGATTCCAGGATTCCAGGATTCCAGGATTCCAGGATTCCAGGATTCCAGGATTCCAGGATTCCAGGATTCCAGGATTCCAGGATTCCAGGATTCCAGGATTCCAGGATTCCAGGATTCCAGGATTCCAGGATTCCAGGATTCCAGGATTCCAGGATTCCAGGATTCCAGGATTCCAGGATTCCAGGATTCCAGGATTCCAGGATTCCAGGATTCCAGGATTCCAGGATTCCAGGATTCCAGGATTCCAGGATTCCAGGATTCCAGGATTCCAGGATTCCAGGATTCCAGGATTCCAGGATTCCAGGATTCCAGGATTCCAGGATTCCAGGATTCCAGGATTCCAGGATTCCAGGATTCCAGGATTCCAGGATTCCAGGATTCCAGGATTCCAGGATTCCAGGATTCCAGGATTCCAGGATTCCAGGATTCCAGGATTCCAGGATTCCAGGATTCCAGGATTCCAGGATTCCAGGATTCCAGGATTCCAGGATTCCAGGATTCCAGGATTCCAGGATTCCAGGATTCCAGGATTCCAGGATTCCAGGATTCCAGGATTCCAGGATTCCAGGATTCCAGGATTCCAGGATTCCAGGATTCCAGGATTCCAGGATTCCAGGATTCCAGGATTCCAGGATTCCAGGATTCCAGGATTCCAGGATTCCAGGATTCCAGGATTCCAGGATTCCAGGATTCCAGGATTCCAGGATTCCAGGATTCCAGGATTCCAGGATTCCAGGATTCCAGGATTCCAGGACTCCAGGATTCCAGGATTCCAGGATTCCAGGATTCCAGGATTCCAGGATTCCAGGATTCCAGGACTCCAGGATTCCAGGATTCCAGGATTCCAGGATTCCAGGATTCCAGGATTCCAGGATTCCAGGATTCCAGGATTCCAGGATTCCAGGATTCCAGGATTCCAGGATTCCAGGATTCCAGGATTCCAGGATTCCAGGATTCCAGGATTCCAGGATTCCAGGATTCCAGGATTCCAGGATTCCAGGATTCCAGGATTCCAGGATTCCAGGATTCCAGGATTCCAGGATTCCAGGATTCCAGGATTCCAGGATTCCAGGATTCCAGGATTCCAGGATTCCAGGATTCCAGGGATTCCAGGATTCCAGGATTCCAGGATTCCAGGATTCCAGGATTCCAGGATTCCAGGATTCCAGGATTCCAGGACTCCAGGATTCCAGGATTCCAGGATTCCAGGATTCCAGGATTCCAGGATTCCAGGATTCCAGGATTCCAGGATTCCAGGATTCCAGGATTCCAGGATTCCAGGATTCCAGGATTCCAGGATTCCAGGATTCCAGGATTCCAGGATTCCAGGACTCCAGGATTCCAGGATTCCAGGATCCAGGATTCCAGGATTCCAGGCTCCAGGATTCCAGGATTCCAGGATTCCAGGATTCCAGGATTCCAGGATTCCAGGATTCCAGGATTCCAGGATTCCAGGATTCCAGGATTCCAGGATTCCAGGATTCCAGGATTCCAGGATTCCAGGATTCCAGGATTCCAGGACTCCAGGATTCCAGGACTCCAGGATTCCAGGATTCCAGGATTCCAGGATTCCAGGATTCCAGGATTCCAGGATTCCAGGATTCCAGGATTCCAGGATTCCAGGATTCCAGGATTCCAGGATTCCAGGATTCCAGGATTCCAGGATTCCAGGATTCCAGGACTCCAGGATTCCAGGATTCCAGGACTCCAGGATTCCAGGATTCCAGGATTCCAGGATTCCAGGATTCCAGGATTCCAGGATTCCAGGATTCCAGGATTCCAGGATTCCAGGATTCCAGGATTCCAGGATTCCAGGATTCCAGGATTCCAGGATTCCAGGATTCCAGGATTCCAGGATTCCAGGGATCCAGGATTCCAGGATTCCAGGATTCCAGGATTCCAGGATTCCAGGATTCCAGGATTCCAGGATTCCAGGATTCCAGGATTCCAGGATTCCAGGATTCCAGGATTCCAGGATTCCAGGATTCCAGGATTCCAGGATTCCAGGATTCCAGGATCCAGGATTCCAGGATTCCAGGATTCCAGGATTCCAGGATTCCAGGATTCCAGGATTCCAGGATTCCAGGATTCCAGGATTCCAGGATTCCAGGATTCCAGGATTCCAGGATTCCAGGATTCCAGGATTCCAGGATTCCAGGGATTCCAGGATTCAGGATTCCAGGATTCCAGGATTCCAGGATTCCAGGATTCCAGGATTCCAGGATTCCAGGATTCCAGGACTCCAGGATTCCAGGATTCCAGGACTCCAGGGATTCCAGGATTCCAGGATTCCAGGACTCCAGGATTCCAGGATTCCAGGATTCAGGATCCAGGACTTCCAGGACTTCCAGGATTCCAGGATTCCAGGACTCCAGGATTCCAGGATTCCAGGATTCCAGGGATTCCAGGATTCCA
Source organism: Escallonia rubra (assembly GCA_033065855.1). Taxonomy (NCBI): domain Eukaryota; kingdom Viridiplantae; phylum Streptophyta; class Magnoliopsida; order Escalloniales; family Escalloniaceae; genus Escallonia; species Escallonia rubra. The sequence continues at coordinate 8,505 of JAVXUO010002479.1, read as the reverse complement.
GGATTCCAGGATTCCAGGATTCCAGGATTCCAGGATTCCAGGATTCCAGGACTCCAGGATTCAGGATTCCAGGGATTCCAGGATTCCAGGATTCCAGGATTCCAGGATTCCAGGATTCCAGGACTCCAGGATTCCAGGATCCAGGACTCCAGGATTCCAGGATTCCAGGATTCCAGGATTCCAGGATTCCAGGATTCCAGGGATTCCAGGATTCCAGGATTCCAGGATTCCAGGATTCCAGGATTCCAGGACTCCAGGATTCCAGGATTCCAGGATTCCAGGATTCCAGGACTCCAGGATTCCAGGATTCCAGGACTCCAGGATTCCAGGATTCCAGGACTCCAGGACTCCAGGACTCCAGGGATCCAGGATTCCAGGACTTCAGGATTCCAGGGACTCCAGGATTCCAGGACTCCAGGATTCCAGGACTTCCAGGATTCCAGGACTCCAGGATTCCAGGATTCCAGGATTCCAGGATTCCAGGGATCCAGGATCCAGGATTCCAGGATTCCAGGGATTCCAGGATTCCAGGGACTCCAGGATTCCAGGACTCCAGGATTCCAGGATTCCAGGATTCCAGGATTCCAGGATTCCAGGATTCCAGGACTCCAGGATTCCAGGATTCCAGGATTCCAGGGATCCAGGACTCCAGGATTCCAGGATTCCAGGATTCCAGGATCCAGGATTCCAGGATTCCAGGATTCCAGGACTCCAGGACTTCCAGGATTCCAGGATTCCAGGATTCCAGGATTCCAGGATTCCAGGATTCCAGGATTCCAGGACTCCAGGATTCAGGGATCCAGGATTCCAGGATTCCAGGATTCCAGGATCCAGGATTCCAGGACTCCAGGATTCCAGGATCCAGGATTCCAGGATTCCAGGATTCCAGGATTCCAGGACTTCAGGATTCCAGGATTCCAGGATTCCAGGATTCCAGGATTCCAGGATTCCAGGATTCCAGGATTCCAGGACTCCAGGACTCCAGGATTCCAGGATTCCAGGATTCCAGGACTCCAGGATTCCAGGATTCCAGGACTCCAGGACTCCAGGATTCCAGGATTCCAGGATCCAGGATTCCAGGATTCCAGGATTCCAGGATTCCAGGATTCCAGGATTCCAGGATTCCAGGATTCCAGGATTCCAGGATTCAGGACTCCAGGATTCCAGGATTCCAGGATTCCAGGGATTCCAGGATTCCAGGACTCCAGGATTCCAGGATTCCAGGATTCCAGGATTCCAGGATTCCAGGGATTCCAGGATTCCAGGATTCCAGGATTCCAGGATTCCAGGATTCCAGGATTCCAGGATTCCAGGACTCCAGGATTCCAGGAGGGATTCCAGGATTCCAGGATTCCAGGGATTCCAGGATTCCAGGATTCCAGGATTCCAGGATTCCAGGATTCCAGGATTCCAGGATTCCAGGATTCCAGGCATCCAGGATTCCAGGATTCCAGGATTCCAGGATTCCAGGACTCCAGGATTCCAGGATTCCAGGATTCCAGGATTCCAGGATTCCAGGACTCCAGGATTCCAGGATTCCAGGGACTTCCAGGATTCCAGGATTCCAGGATTCCAGGATTCCAGGATTCCAGGATTCCAGGATTCCAGGATTCCAGGATTCCAGGATTCCAGGATTCCAGGACTCCAGGATTCCAGGATTCCAGGATTCCAGGACTCCAGGATTCCAGGATTCCAGGACTCCAGGATTCCAGGACTCCAGGATTCCAGGATTCCAGGACTCCAGGGACTTCAGGATTCCAGGATTCCAGGACTCCAGGATTCCAGGACTCCAGGATTCCAGGACTCCAGGGGACTCCAGGATTCCAGGATTCCAGGATTCCAGGATTCCAGGATTCCAGGATTCCAGGATTCCAGGATTCCAGGATTCCAGGATTCCAGGATTCCAGGATTCCAGGACTCCAGGATTCCAGGATTCCAGGATTCCAGGACTCCAGGATTCAGGATTCCAGGATTCCAGGATTCCAGGACTCCAGGATTCCAGGATTCCAGGACTCCAGGATCCAGGATTCCAGGATTCCAGGACTCCAGGATTCCAGGACTCCAGGATTCAGGATTCCAGGACTTCAGGATTCCAGGTTCCAGGATCCAGGATCCAGGATTCCAGGACTTCAGGACTCCAGGATTCAGGATTCCAGGACTTCCAGGATTCCAGGATTCCAGGATTCAGGATTCAGGATTCCAGGACTCCAGGATTCCAGGATTCAGGATTCAGGATTCCAGGATTCCAGGATTCAGGATCCAGGATTCCAGGATTCCAGGATTCCAGGATCCAGGATCCAGGATTCCAGGATTCCAGGATTCAGGATTCCAGGATTCCAGGGACTCCAGGATTCCAGGATTCAGGATTCCAGGATTCAGGATTCCAGGATTCCAGGACTTCAGGACTCCAGGATTCCAGGATTCCAGGATTCCAGGATTCCAGGATTCCAGGATTCCAGGATTCCAGGGATCCAGGATTCCAGGATCCAGGATTCCAGGATTCCAGGATTCCAGGATTCCAGGCATCCAGGATTCCAGGCATTCCAGGATTCCAGGATTCCAGGACTCCAGGATTCCAGGATCCAGGATTCCAGGATTCCAGGATTCCAGGATTCCAGGATTCAGGATTCCAGGATTCCAGGATTCCAGGGACTCCAGGGATTCCAGGATTCCAGGATTCCAGGATTCCAGGATTCCAGGATTCCAGGATTCCAGGATTCCAGGATTCCAGGATTCCAGGATTCCAGGATTCCAGGACTCCAGGATTCCAGGATTCCAGGATTCCAGGGACTCCAGGATTCCAGGATCCAGGATTCCAGGATTCAGGGACTCCAGGATTCCAGGATTCCAGGATCCAGGATCCAGGATTCCAGGATTCCAGGATCCAGGATTCCAGGACTCCAGGATTCCAGGATTCCAGGACTCCAGGATTCCAGGACTCCAGGATTCCAGGATCCAGGACTCCAGGATTCCAGGATTCCAGGATTCCAGGACTCCAGGATTCCAGGATTCCAGGATCCAGGACTCCAGGGATTCAGGATTCCAGGATTCCAGGATTCCAGGATCCAGGATTCCAGGATTCCAGGTCTCCAGGATTCAGGATTCCAGGATTCCAGGATTCCAGGACTCCAGGATTCCAGGATTCCAGGACTCCAGGATTCCAGGATTCCAGGACTCCAGGATTCCAGGATTCCAGGATTCCAGGATTCCAGGACTTCCAGGACTCCAGGATTCCAGGATTCCAGGACTCCAGGATCCAGGATTCCAGGATTCCAGGACTCCAGGATTCAGGATTCAGGATTCCAGGATTCCAGGATTCCAGGATTCCAGGACTCCAGGACTCCAGGATTCCAGGATTCCAGGATTCCAGGATTCCAGGGACTCCAGGATTCCAGGATTCCAGGATTCCAGGATTCCAGGACTCCAGGATCCAGGATTCCAGGATTCCAGGACTCCAGGATTCCAGGATTCAGGACTTCCAGGATTCCAGGACTTCAGGATTCCAGGATTCCAGGATTCCAGGACTCCAGGCATCCAGGATTCCAGGGATTCCAGGATTCCAGGATTCAGGATTCAGGATTCCAGGATTCCAGGACTTCAGGATCCAGGATCCAGGATTCAGGATTCCAGGATTCCAGGATTCAGGATTCCAGGATTCAGGATTCAGGATTCCAGGATTCCAGGATTCAGGATTCCAGGGATTCCAGGACTCCAGGATTTCAGGATTCCAGGCACTCCAGGATCCAGGATTCCAGGATCCAGGATTCCAGGATTCCAGGGACTCCAGGATTCCAGGACTCCAGGATTCCAGGATTCCAGGGACTTCAGGATTCCAGGACTCCAGGATTCCAGGATTCCAGGATTCAGGATTCCAGGACTCCAGGGATTCCAGGGATCCAGGACTCCAGGATTCCAGGATTCCAGGATTCCAGGATTCCAGGACTCCAGGATTCAGGACTCCAGGATTCCAGGATTCCAGGATTCCAGGATTCCAGGGATTCCAGGATTCCAGGACTTCCAGGACTTCCAGGACTCCAGGATTCCAGGACTCCAGGATTCCAGGCATCCAGGATTCCAGGACTCCAGGGACTCCAGGATTCCAGGACTCCAGGATTCCAGGATTCCAGGATTCCAGGATTCCAGGATTCAGGATTCCAGGACTCCAGGATTCCAGGCACTCCAGGATTCCAGGATTCCAGGATTCCAGGATTCCAGGATTCCAGGGACTCCAGGATTCCAGGATTCCAGGGACTCCAGGATTCCAGGACTCCAGGATTCCAGGATTCAGGATTCCAGGACTCCAGGACTTCAGGACTCCAGGATTCCAGGATTCCAGGGTTCCAGGATTCCAGGACTCCAGGACTCCAGGACTTCCAGGATTCCAGGGACTTCAGGATTCCAGGATTCAGGATTCCAGGACTCCAGGATTCCAGGACTTCAGGATTCCAGGATTCCAGGACTCCAGGATTCCAGGATTCCAGGACTCCAGGGACTCCAGGACTCCAGGACTCCAGGATTCCAGGATTCCAGGGACTCCAGGATTCAGGATTCCAGGGACTTCAGGATTCCAGGACTTCCAGGATTCCAGGATCCAGGACTCCAGGATTCCAGGATTCAGGATTCCAGGATTCCAGGATTCAGGATTCCAGGGATTCCAGGCACTCCAGGATTCCAGGATTCCAGGGATCCAGGATTCCAGGATTCCAGGATTCCAGGATTCAGGATTCCAGGGATTCAGGATTCCAGGGATCCAGGATTCAGGACTCCAGGACTCCAGGATTCCAGGATTCAGGGATTCAGGTATCCAGGACTCCAGGACTCCAGGATTCAGGTATTCCAGGATTCCAGGACTCCAGGATCCAGGGACTCCAGGATTCCAGGACTCCAGGCATTCAGGATCCAGGATTCAGGTTCCAGGGATCCAGGATTCCAGGACTCCAGGATTCCAGGACTCCAGGATTCAGGACTTCCAGGATTCCAGGACTTCCAGGATTCCAGGACTCCAGGATTCAGGATTCCAGGACTCCAGGATTCCAGGACTCCAGGACTCCAGGACTCCAGGGATTCCAGGATCCAGGATTCAGGATTCCAGGACTCCAGGATTCCAGGATCCAGGATTCCAGGACTCCAGGATTCCAGGGATTCCAGGATTCCAGGACTTCCAGGATTCCAGGATTCCAGGATTCAGGATTCAGGATTCCAGGATTCCAGGATTCCAGGATTCCAGGCATCCAGGCATCCAGGACTCCAGGATTCCAGGACTCCAGGGACTCCAGGATTCCAGGATTCAGGATTCCAGGATTCCAGGACTTCAGGATTCCAGGATTCCAGGATCCAGGATTCCAGGACTCCAGGACTCCAGGACTTCCAGGCATCCAGGATTCCAGGATTCCAGGGATTCCAGGACTTCCAGGATTCCAGGATCCAGGACTCCAGGATTCCAGGATTCCAGGATTCCAGGATTCCAGGATTCCAGGATTCCAGGGACTCCAGGATTCCAGGATTCCAGGACTCCAGGATTCCAGGATTCCAGGATCCAGGATTCCAGGGACTCCAGGCATCCAGGACTCCAGGATTCCAGGATTCCAGGGACTCCAGGATTCAGGATTCCAGGATTCAGGATTCCAGGATTCCAGGATTCCAGGATTCAGGGATTCCAGGATTCCAGGATTCCAGGATTCCAGGACTCCAGGATTCCAGGATTCCAGGACTCCAGGGATTCCAGGGATTCAGGACTTCAGGACTCCAGGGATTCAGGATTCCAGGACTCCAGGATTCCAGGATTCCAGGACTTCAGGATTCCAGGATTCCAGGTTCCAGGATTCCAGGACTTCCAGGATTCCAGGGACTCCAGGGACTCCAGGATTCCAGGATTCCAGGGACTCCAGGACTCCAGGATTCCAGGATTCCAGGGACTCCAGGATTCCAGGACTCCAGGATCCAGGATTCCAGGATTCCAGGATTCCAGGATTCCAGGACTCCAGGATTCAGGATTCCAGGACTCCAGGATTCCAGGACTCCAGGATTCCAGGGTTCCAGGATCCAGGACTTCCAGGACTCCAGGGATTCCAGGATTCCAGGATTCCAGGGATTCAGGATTCCAGGATTCCAGGATCCAGGATTCCAGGATTCCAGGATTCAGGATTCCAGCATTCAGGTCCAGGATTCCAGGATTCAGGATTCCAGGACTTCAGGGACTCCAGGGATTCCAGGATTCCAGGATTCCAGGATTCCAGGATCCAGGATTCCAGGATTCCAGGATTCCAGGATTCAGGATTCCAGGATTCCAGGATTCCAGGATTCCAGGGATCCAGGATTCCAGGCATTCCAGGATTCAGGATTCCAGGATTCCAGGACTCCAGGATCCAGGATTCCAGGATTCCAGGGACTCCAGGATTCCAGGATTCCAGGATTCCAGGATTCCAGGATTTCAGGATCCAGGATTCCAGGATTCCAGGATTCAGGATTCAGGATTCCAGGATTCCAGGACTCCAGGATTCCAGGATTCAGGATTCCAGGATTCCAGGATTCAGGATTCCAGGGACTCCAGGATTCCAGGACTCCAGGATTCCAGGATTCCAGGATTCCAGGGACTCCAGGATTCAGGATTCAGGATTCCAGGGACTTCCAGGATTCCAGGATTCCAGGACTTCAGGATTCCAGGATTCCAGGATTCCAGGACTTCAGGACTCCAGGACTTCCAGGACTCCAGGGATTCCAGGATTCCAGGATCCAGGCATCCAGGCATCCAGGGACTCCAGGATTCCAGGATTCCAGGGATTCCAGGACTCCAGGATTCCAGGATTCCAGGACTCCAGGATTCCAGGATTCCAGGATTCCAGGATTCCAGGATTCCAGGATTCCAGGATTCAGGATTCAGGATTCCAGGATTCCAGGGATTCCAGGATTCCAGGATTCCAGGGATTCCAGGATTCCAGGACTTCCAGGATTCAGGATTCCAGGATTCCAGGATTCAGGATTCCAGGACTTTGGATCCAGGATTCCAGGGACTCCAGGATTCCAGGGACTCCAGGACTCCAGGATTCCAGGATTCAGGATTCCAGGATTCCAGGATTCCAGGACTCCAGGATTCCAGGATTCCAGGATTCCAGGGATTCCAGGATTCCAGGATTCCAGGATTCCAGGATTCCAGGATTCCAGGATTCCAGGACTTCCAGGATTCCAGGATTCCAGGATTCCAGGATTCCAGGATTCCAGGACTCCAGGGATTCCAGGGATCCAGGATTCCAGGATTCCAGGATTCCAGGACTCCAGGATTCCAGGATTCCAGGACTCCAGGATTCCAGGATTCAGGATTCCAGGGACTTCAGGACTCCAGGCATCCAGGATTCAGGCATTCAGGACTCCAGGATTCAGGACTTCAGGATTCCAGGATTCCAGGACTCCAGGGATCCAGGATTCCAGGACTTCCAGGATTCCAGGATTCCAGGATTCCAGGATTCAGGATTCCAGGACTCCAGGATTCCAGGATTCCAGGATTCCAGGGACTTCCAGGATTCCAGGTATTCCAGGACTTCCAGGATTCCAGGGATTCCAGGGACTTCCAGGACTTCAGCATCCAGGGACTCCAGGACTTCAGGATTCCAGGATTCCAGGATTCCAGGATTCAGGATTCCAGGCACTCCAGGATTCCAGGATTCCAGGATTCCAGGCATTCAGGATTCCAGGATTCCAGGCACTCCAGGATTCCAGGATTCAGGATCCAGGATTCAGGATTCAGGGACTCCAGGATTCAGGATTCCAGGCACTCCAGGATTCCAGGATTCCAGGATTCCAGGATTCCAGGATTCCAGGATTCCAGGATTCCAGGACTCCAGGACTTCAGGACTCCAGGATTCCAGGATCCAGGATTCCAGGATTCCAGGTATTCAGGATTCCAGGACTCCAGGATTCCAGGGACTCCAGGATTCCAGGGATCCAGGGATCCAGGGACTTCAGGATTCCAGGATCCAGGATTCCAGGGACTCCAGGGACTCCAGGGATTCCAGGATTCCAGGATTCCAGGACTCCAGGATTCCAGGATTCAGGCATTCCAGGGACTCCAGGATTCCAGGATTCCAGGGACTCCAGGATTCCAGGATTCCAGGACTCCAGGATTCCAGGATTCCAGGACTTCCAGGATTCCAGGGACTCCAGGATTCAGGATCCAGGACTTCCAGGATTCCAGGACTCCAGGCATCCAGGATTCCAGGATTCCAGGACTCCAGGATTCCAGGACTCCAGGGATTCCAGGATTCCAGGATTCCAGGCATCCAGGATTCCAGGCATCCAGGATTCCAGGACTCCAGGATTCCAGGCATCCAGGATTCCAGGCACTCCAGGATTCCAGGCACTCCAGGATTCCAGGACTCCAGGATCCAGGATTCCAGGATTCCAGGACTCCAGGATTCCAGGATTCCAGGATTCCAGGGGACTCCAGGATTCAGGATTCCAGGACTCCAGGACTCCAGGATTCAGGATTCAGGACTCCAGGATTCAGGATTC
>JAVXUO010000344.1:0-56400 GCA_033065855.1 Escallonia rubra | reverse complement strand
AGGCACAACGGTTGACATTGGAGACGTATACCTCTGATTTTATCGGTTCATTATTTGCTCCTTTACATTAGATGTCATGTACTTTTCATTGCGCTAGTAGTTATTGGTCCGTAGCGGCCTGCAAACCTGTGACCTGTATACATTTTGTTGATATTGATATAGCAGTCATATGGTTATTTTGTACCTGTGTTTGTTGTGAGGTGATGCTTAGCTTTTGATGTGCTTGTATATCTTGCATGTGGTGTCCTCTCATTGTGGTTCCCCCTTCCCCGCCCATAGCAAGCGACTTAGTGAATGATGTGTAAAATGAGAGAGTGCATTACATACAGTAGTTGAGGCGAGTAAATGATCTTTGCATTGATAGTATTTGGGCCAAAATGCCATTACATGAATAAAGTAAGAACTTGTAATAAATAACAAAAGTTACAAGTCATGAACATGTGTGCATATACAAAAAATGTTGTGTGTAAATGTTCTAAGCTTTGGGCGGGTAGGGCTCGGGGAACACTCTGCTGCTGGTCATGCATAATACTTCTTCAAATAGCGGCCGTTGATAGGTGCCGTGATTTGTCCATCTTCCGTGTTGAGCAGGAGGTATGAGCCGTTGTCTCTGGCTTCGTGTACTTTAAGTGGTCCTTCCCAATTTGGTGTGAACTTGGGGGCTGACATGTTGGCGCGTACATGTTTGGCGGCTTGGAGAACAAGGTTGCCCTCGACGAATGTTCGTTGCTTCACAGTCTTTCCATATGCCTTAGTGAGTTTGTTCGTGGTACTTCTTCATACGGCGTAAGGCATTGGCTCTCCTTTCATCAAGTCCTTCAAGGGCGATCATTCTGGTTTTTTCCTCCCCAAGCCCACTGCTTAGGGAGAGTCTGGCTGATACGACCGCAATCTCGGCTGGTACCACACACTAGTCCCCGTAGACAAGGGAAAAGGGTGTGGTCTTTGTTTCTGTGTGCTTGGAGGTTCTGTAAGCCCAAAGTGCAAGGCTTAGCTTCTTGGACCATGAACCACTCGCATCATGGACCATTCGTGATAGTACCCGCAGTAGAGTGTTGTTAGAAGCTTCGGCTTGACGATTCCCTTATGGGTAGTAAGGAGTTGATGTAGCGTGGTTGATGTTGTATCCTTCCATGAAAGCTCGGACATCCCTGTTGATGAATGGCGTGCCGTTGTCAGATATGATACACCGATGGATACCAAAGCGACAGACGATGTGATCGCGCAAGAAGTTGGCGATGACACCTCCTGTGGCTCTCCGCAGAGGTATAGCCTCGACCCACTTTGTGAAACGTTCCGTTCCGACCATAATCCAAGTGTGACCTGTGATGTTGGGTGGATGGGGCCTATGAGGTCGAGAACCCAAGAGTGGAATGGCCAAGGGGCCAAGATCATGCGGAGGTCGAACGCTGGTGTGTGCATCCTGTCAGCTTGTCTCTAGCAGGGTTGGCAGTGTCGGACATGAGAGATTGCGTCAGATTCCATAGTCTGCCAGTAGTATCCTAACCTTAGCAACTCCGCATACAGCTTCTGAGAGCCTTGATGCTCACAACAGTCACCATTGTGTACTTTGTTAATCACCTCGACTACTTGGGCACCCTGCAAGCATCGCAGGGTGTGTCCTGAAAATCCCTTGCGAAACAACTCGCCTTCCGTCACGAAATACTTGACTGACTTGCGCTTGATAGATCGTGCTGAGCTGCGGTCAGGTGGTAGAACCCCGTGGGAAAAGTACTGGATGAAAGGCTGGTGCCAGTCACCTTCGACGTCAATGACAAGAGCTTCCGCATTGTCCGGTGCATACAAACACTCGGGACAGTCCCTTTGTATGTCCGAGGCATCCTTGGCCATGGATGGCCAATAGAGGCCTATACGCTGGAGGTGACGGTATAGAGGGGGACTGTCGAGGCCACAACACTTCTGATGGCCTAGCTGTAATTTGTGCTTTGCTTCTTCCGGGGTCAAGCACCTGGCCAGAGTGCCTCCGGGACATCGTCTATACACGACATCTCCCAACATCAAGAAATCTGTAAGGGTAGATGCGCTAGCAAGAGATGGCGCCTTATGTTGGTCGACGATTGGCTGCCTCCAATCGTCTGCAGTAATGTCTTTCGGGACTAGGTTCAATGCTATGCATGGTTCCGTCCTCTTGATGATGGTTAGCATTCCCTGCTCACCATCAACCTCCATCTTTGACGCAATCGTGGCCAAGCTGTCCGCATGTCGGTTGTGGCACCTGTTATGATGTTCGTACTAGATATGGCCAAATCTTCCTTCCAAGTGTTGCACCAAGGCACGATAAGGTGCCAAGGCTGGCTCCTTGACTGCAAACTCCCCGTCGGCCTGCTTCATGATCAAGTTTGAGTCTCCTTTCACGCACAATGCCTTAGCCCCCATACTGGTAGCCAGCATGAGGCCAATGACAAGTGCCTCATACTCAGCTTCATTGTTAGACGCCAGGAATGCAAGCTTGAAGGATATGGATGTGGTAACACCCTCTGAGTTTCGGAGGACAATGTCGGCACCCCCTTGCTGGAGGGGAGCTCCATGATGACCTTTGCTAGTGGCTGAGCCATCGAACTCAAGCGTCCACAATTCATCGATGTCAGAGATCAGGGTCGTCTCCTCTCCAGGCAATTGATCTGAGGTCGATTCATATTGTTGGCACGGGAAGAAGACCAAGAGGTCCGCGAGTGCTTGGCTCCGAAGAGCTGTAGGATTCGTGATCGATCGGTCGAACTCGGACAATCGCAGTAACTCACGAGTACGCCGGCCCGACAGGGCAGTACGCGTGAGCATGTATCGTAATGGATCGGCCTTGGTGACCAGTGTGATCTGATGCGACAAGCGGTAGTGTCTGGATTTCTACGCGGCGTAGACCAAGGCTAAGAAGTGTTTCTCGAGCTTATAGTAATTGGCTTCGGGGCCCCTGATTGATCGACTGAGATAATAGACCGGGCGCTCCACTTCATCCACCTCTTGGGCAAACAATGCCCATATGGACCTGGGCGTGGAGGTCAAATAAAGCAAGAGTGGGATACCTCATTGCGGAACGACCATGGTCTGCGGCGACATGAGAACCGCCTTGATCTGTTCGAATGCTTGTTGTTGGGGCGCACCCCAACTCCACGGTGCGCTCTTGCGCGTCAAGTGCTGGAAGGGGGTGATGAGTTCGGCCAAGGCAGGGATGAATCGGCGGAGATAAGAGACCTTGCCGAGGAAGCTCTTTAACTATTTGGTGCTCTTGGGATGGGGCATCTCTTGGATGGAGGCGGCCTTGGAAGGGTCAATGTTAATGCCCTGTCGACTGACCAAAAAGTCGAGGAATTTACCGGAGGAGACTCCAAAGGCACATTTCAACGAATTCATCCGCATGTTGTATTGTCGACAACGATCGAAGACTGCCCGAAGGTCTGTGAGATGTTCACTTTCCTTTTTAGATTTGATGATAAGATCGTCGACGTAGTCCTCCACTGTGCGGTGTATCATGTCATGGAAGATTGCTGTCATTGCTCTTTGATATGTTGCACCCGTGTTCTTAAGGCCGAAGGGCATGACTTTCCAACAAAAGTTACCCATAGGGGTGCGGAAGGCTATCTTGGCACAATCGTCGGGGTTCATCCGAATTTGGTGGTAGCCCGCGAAACCGTCCATGAAAGATAAGGTTTCGTGTCCGGTAGTTGCCTCGGTGAGCATGTCGATGTTGGGCAGTGGGAACTCGTCTTTGGGGCACGCCTTGTTCAAGTCCCGAAAGTCAATACAAACACCGACTTGGCCGTTCTTCTTTTGCACAGGAACAACATTAGCCAACCAGATAGGATGAGTGATGGGTTCAATGAAACCAGCTTGTAAAAGTCGTTCGATCTCTTGCTTGATCTTCAGTTCGAGCTCGGGGCAGAAGGTTCGCGGATGCTGTCGAACATGGCTGAACTCGTTAGCAATGTTGAGATGGTGTGTCACCAAGGCAGGATCCAATCCTGGCATTTCGTTGTAACTCCATGCCAATACATCACGATATTCGCAGAGGAGAGTAATCAGTCCTTCTCTTCGCCCCGGGGTGAGTTTCGTGCCGGTGTAGGTCAGTCGAGGTTCCATGCCCGGGTCAGCCATGTTAATTTCTTCAAGATCTTCGGCCTGCGGTCAAGGGCCATCTTCATAGAAGGGCAGTGCAGTGCCCGAGGTAAGCTCAGGCTCTGGCGGGCAATGCTCGGCCGTACAACACCACTCTGTCTCCATGGACAGGTCGGGGTCGAGGCGGTCAGGCGGCGGACCCCCCGGATAGCCCCCGGATACCGTCATAACTGGTATATCAGTATTTCATCTTTAACAACGCGCTGGAAGGTGGCTTCAAACTTGTGTGTCTTAGACTTGGGGGATGAAGGCGAGGAATTGGCCGGTACAGCAGATGGCGCCGTCGATGTTGATGCATTGTTTCCGTTGCTTTTCTTGGACTTGGACTTAGACTTGGGGGGCTTGGTCCCACACTGCTTGTCCCAATCTGGTAGTTTGGCAGAATGAATATGAGTAGCATTCTCACCATCAGCAGCAAGCTCAGTGAAGAAAGAGGCGTCGGAGAAGTAAGACTCGGCACATTCAAAAGGGGCCTTGGTCGCGGGGATGGTTACTGCTACCTCATGTCCCGTAGGACCGGCCACAAGTTTCACACACTGGTGGTACATCAAGGGAACAACCTTGTTGATATGAATCCAGGGTCTCCGAAGCAGGAGGTGGAAAGAAGACTCACTGTCTATCACGTGAAAAGTAGTGTCACGACGGACAGTTCCGACCATGAGGTCGACAGTGATGTGGCCAAGGGTGGACTGGGGGCCTTGCCCAAAACCAGTAATTTTGATGGGGTCACGGATGATCCTCCTTGGTGGTATACCGGCCTGCTGCAAAGTGATGAGAGGGATGATGTTGATCGAGGCGCCACCGTCTACCAAGGCGCGACGGAAGTCGGTGCCGTAAACAGTGCACTCAAAGTATATCGGCCGGTTATGGTGCTCAATTGGTGGTGAGTTCTCGTCTGAAAAAATGAATGCTGTGGAAGGGATATGTTTGAGCTTGGCCTGGGCGGCGAAGCATTCGGTCCCGAGGCCGGTGGTGACCTCGATCAAACAGTCCGAGAGATAAGTCCACGTTGCGGGTGAAAACCCCATTTCATCAAAGAAGCCTTTGATCTTCGTCATTTGGCCAGCCGAGGACACTGGCTGGGGGGTAGAAGGTACACAAGTTGTGACCATAGGCGAGACTTCAGTAGAAGCTTTGGGGACGGGCGACTCAACGTGGTCGGTAGGAACCATGAGCACCTGATGCTCGTGGTTGTTGTTGCCATGATTTGGGTATGGGTTCTTCCGCACATCGTGGTTCTTTCGCAGCTGTAGGTCGCCTGACGTGATCTTCCTTGCAAAAATGGCTCGCAATGCATTGCAATTCTTGAGAGGATGGCCAAGGGCCTGGTGGAAGGGGCAGTAGTTGGGTGTGGTTCTTTCTTCGTTTGTGATGGGGATTCGTACATGTGGCAATTGAAAGTTGTTGTCATTAGCAACCCATTCTGTCAAGAGCTCTTTCACCGTATTCAAATCACATGGAAAGGCATGCAGAGTCTCCTGCTGTCGCCGTTTGTCAGCGCGTTGGTCCCCATCCGGGGACTGACGCTTAAAACTAGTGTAATTATTGATGTTGCTGTTGCCGGTGCTGTTGTTGTTACACTGGGTACTGGATGTGTCTGTTGAGGCCAACAGCACATTCTACGGGCGAGGCCTTCATGGGTTGGCGGGCCCGACTGTCTCGTAAGTACGTCGCGCCGTCTCCTTGAGGTGTCCCCATGATTTCAACTGCAAGTTCTCGAGGTGCACCCGCTAGACGTCGTTCATGTTCTTGATGCATATGGGCACCAATGTCTCATCCTTATTGAAATATGTACATTCGAGACACTTAAGATGAAAATGGTGCACATATTTGGTCAAGTCTTCACTGGGGGCCTGGCGAATGCCGGCGATGTCGACTATGGTGACGCGTTCAGCTTCGTAGTGGAATTTGCCCAAGAAGAGTTGAACCATCTCATTCCATGAATGGACCGTCCCCGCAGGGATCTGATGGTACCAAGTATACGCCAAGCCCGTGAGGGACTTGTCAAACTCCCTCAGCTTCAAACAGTCGCCCGATCCATATTGCTCCAACGAACCGGTGAATCTGGTTAGGTACTCACGGGCGTTTCCTTCACGTCCGTTAAAGAGCACAAAAGTGGGTTGCTTGTACTTGAGTGGATATGGTATGATGGCTATCTCATTAGCATATGGCGCGTGGCCTGTCAATCGGTCTGATGAGTCGGGCGCAGAATGCTGTGACAGCCGGCGAAGAAGTGCGTCGAAGTCGGCCTTGGAAACATAGTGGGAGGGTGGCTCTTCTTGGCCGACTAAAGGTTGATGGCTGGCCGGTGCTCCTCGAGCCCCGGAGTCCCCTGACGGTGTGACTTGGTGGGCAGGAGCAATGGAAGGACGATACATGGCAGGTGTTGACGCAGGTAGATGTAGGGTGGCATGGGTGGGCGGACGAGACATGTCCACCACTTGGCCGGTCGTTTGATGCTGCTCCGTCAAGTAGGGGTTAGGCTCTTTCTCAATGGATTCGTAAGTCTCGGAAGGGCTCCTGGCTGGCACATGTTAAGGCGCAACAGTATGAGAGACTTGTTGCAATATTGGCCCAAGATCCGACTGTAGTCTGTGTGGTGGCATCACGAGACGCAGTGTGCCAGCTACGGGCGGGGAAGATGTCGCGAGTCCTACCGCCAAGGGTCTGGATGGTCGAGGCGGCGGTGGTCGCGACACTGGGGCCTGGGCGACGTCAGGGGATGGCCCATGTCCTGCTGGATGGACCGGTGGAACAATTTGCTGTGAGGCCATCGCCTGTATAGATTTCTGCATTTCCATTATGGCGGTCATGAGAGAAGCTTGTGAGTCTTGTAAGCTGGCTATAGTGGGTGTGAACTGTTGGATGGCCGCATTGACTGTAAGCTGGCTATAGTGGGAGACGTACAGCACTAGTCCCCTCTTGTTCACCCGAGTGGTCTCCTTCTCGTACGGTATGCATAAGGCTCTGACTGGTAGCCCTTGTAACTCTTTGTTGTCTAGGCATGGAGACTGAGGGTGGAAGATAGGCAGACTGCAATACGATGCTCACCTCCCCAGCGGAGTCGCCAAAATGATGCCAAGGAAAGGGGGTTCGTACTTACGTGGAGGTGCCACAAAGGCTGCAGTCCGAGTCAGCTTCCAAGTATGCAAAGTGAGAGACAGTGAGGGCCAAGTAAAGGCAGAGATCAAGACTTCCCAGACAGGCTGTGAGGAGTGGCAGTGCTGCGAAGGCAAGGCTGAGACGAACAGGGCCGGCAGTCGACAGTCCAAGTCAAGGTGCGAGTCGGGGTCCAATGTTGCGGTCCAAAGTCGCGGTCCAAAGTTATGTCCAATTTTTGTTTCTCTCTCTAGGATCCAAGAGCTCTCAACTTCTAGAGTGAGAAGGTGATTTTTGTGATAATGAAGAAGACCTGTTTTTTGAGTTGTAAAGTCCACTATTTATACGAAACGGTATGCTTATGTCATAAAGTGCCACATGTCATCCCCTGGGAATGACACGTCACCAGGGGTCCTTAAATACCGGTTCTCCGTTGGACTGCCGGTTCGTAAATTTGCGTTGCCTGCCTGGCACAGCGTTGCTCTACCTGTCTGAGAAGACTGACCACACCGCGGTAGTGTGATCAGAGTAAGCCCGTTGCCCCAGCCACCGATCCAAGCCCTTACTGAATCCCACGAGGTGCGTCAAGAGATGCGCGGAGAACCTGACAGCGGTGAGGGTTACCCCTGTAGCCAACTGCCAGATGAACTAGGCGCGATGCCATCAGAGGACCTACTCCCGTCCCGAAATAACCCGAGGGTCATTGTTCTGGTGGTGTCTATGATCGACAGTAATATGAGTGGACATAGTCACAGCTCAGTGCTCAGAGTCCGCTGCGAGGGGTCCTCGTGCCGGAGCCCCCCGTGATTGAGACGGCGATGGCTATAAGGTTGTGAGCCCATCCCGGTGTGAGGGCCGAAACACCCCTGTGATTGAGACGGCAATGACCATAAGGTTGTGAGCCCATCCCAGTACGAGGGCCGAAGCCCCCCTGCGATTGAGACGGCGATGGCTATAAGGTTATGAGCCCACCCCGGTACGAGGGCCGAAGCCCTCCTGTGATTGAGACGGCGATGGCTATAAGGTTGTGAGCCCATCCCGGTACAACGGCCGAAGCCCCCCTGTGATTGAGACGGCGATGGCTATAAGGTTGTGAGCCCATCCCGGTACGAGGGCCAAAGCCCCCCTGTGATTGAGACGGCGATGGCTATAAGGTTGTGAGCCCATCCCGGTACGAGGGCCGAAGCCCCCCCTGTGATTGAGACGACGATGGCTATAAGGTTGTGAGCCCATCCCGGTATGAGGGCCGAAGCCCCCCTGTGATTGAGACGGCGATGGCTATAAGGTTGTGAGCCCATCCCGAAAGCATGTAATATGATTGTGGCGCATGGACACGGTGCTTGCAGCACGAGACAATACCTGGTGCCGGGGCACGTGTTATGAAAGTGGTGCGATGACGAGCGTCACGGAGCAATACTTGGTGGCGGGGGGACGTATGATGAGAATGGCGAACGGGCGCGGCGACGAACGTCGCGGAGCAATACTTGGTGCCGGGGGCACGTATGATGAGAATGGCGCAGGCGCGGCGACGGACGTCGCAGAGACAATACTTGGTGCCGAGGGCACGTATGATGAGAACGACGCGCAGGCGCGGCGACGAATGTCGTGGAGACAATACTTGGTGCCGGGGGCACGTATTATGAGAATGGCGCACGGATGCTGCGACGAACGTCGTGGAGACAATACTTGGTGCCGGGGCACGTATCATGAGAATGGCGCACGGGCGCGGCGACGAACGTCGCGGAGCAATACTTGGTGCCGGGGCACGTATCATGAGAATGGCGCACTGGAACGGCGACGAACGTCGCGGAGACGGCACACAGGCCCGCGTCGGGTGTTTCGAAGATGGGACGTGAGTTGAGTGTGCCTGTGATAACAAAATAATGAATGCAACATGTAGTAATGACAAAGTTGGGATTGATGGTATGCGGTCGTCGGCGATGGGTCATTCGACGATAGCGCGCAACTTTGGGCGACGGGTATCGCGAGAGCGGTGCGCGGTCGTGGGGGACAGATGACGTATGTCGCGGGGTTGACGTACGAACGTCCGTAAACATCATGGAGGTGCAAAGATTCGAGAAAATAAGTGTGCGCGGTGGGAGAGGCCATAGGCCAAAAATAAGGGGAAGGCCAAGGGCAAGGCCCCTAGGAGGCCGAGGCCTACCCTAAGGGAGGCCAAGGCCAAATGGCCAAGTC
This sequence comes from Escallonia rubra, assembly GCA_033065855.1. NCBI lineage: Eukaryota > Viridiplantae > Streptophyta > Magnoliopsida > Escalloniales > Escalloniaceae > Escallonia > Escallonia rubra. The sequence goes on along the minus strand of JAVXUO010000344.1, from coordinate 46,974 downwards.
CCATGGAGGAGCCCAAGGCCACTCCCCCCTCTTGGTGAACTTTTGGTTCGCCGACGGTAGGTGTTTTGATGGGGAAATACAAATCTGAAAGTTGCATTGCGACGAGCGTGTCGACGTAAATCGTACTAGTGTGACGAACGAGGTGTCAAAGTAACGTGCAAACCGTACGAAGCGAAAAGAGTGCGAAAAAGGGATTTGCGCAGAGGGGTGAACCACCAGGGGAAAATGGCAGAGGCCAACCCTTCCTGGAGGCCGAGGCCGACTCCCTAGGCCTGGGGAAGGCCGAGGCCGACCCCTTGGGGTTGGCCAAAGCCAAATGGCCAATTTTCATTTTCGGAGACCAAGGTCAGTTCTCTTTTTGCAAACTTTGGGTGCGCCGTCGATAGGTGTTTTGATAATCAATGACAAATATGAAAGTTGCGTTATGACGAGCGTGTTGCCAAGAATCGTACCCACGTAGCAAACAAGGTGCCGAGGTCACGTACGAAGAATACGAAATGAAAAAGGGTTTGCACGGAAGGGTGAACCACTGAGGGAAAATGGCCGAGGCCAACCCATCATGGAGGTCGAGGCCGACCCCTTGGGGTTGGCCAAGGCCATTTGCCCCTTGACCCCGTTGCTCCAAATGCGCTGTTGGCCGATGTTTTTGATGAAAAGGTGTTCGGGTGGTCTTGGTGTGACGATCGTGCTAGCGTGAGTGACGTCAACGTGAAATCGAATCGTGCCTAAGTCGCGTACAAAATGCACGGAGCGAAAAACGCAAGTGACTTGAGTGTGCGAGCGTTGACTGGTTTGATGCGTTGAAAAAAAGACCATTGCATTTGTCGACGTGTTTGCGCGGAGCGGGACCCCTAGCGGGCCATTGGGTCGGACCAAGATAGGTTGGGAACATATATATATATATATATATGGTATATATACATATATGTATATGGGAGTCGATCCATACCCACCGGTATAGAAATAACAATTTCTCCACCATAAATCTAGCCGTCCACGGGTAGTTGTGGATGACCCACATCTGTTTTTTTTCTCTTTAAAAGTTACAACTGCCGCTCTTTGAAGCGTATGCAAAAATGGAAAAAAATGCCCCGGGGAGCAGAAAAAACCCCAACAGCAAGAAAGACTAGCGGTTGGGGGCCCATGCAATCATCACCAACCGCTACAAAGTGTAGCAATTGGTGATGATCACCAACCGCTACACTTAGTTACGGTTGGTGATGATTGAATTTTATTTTTTTCTCTTTTGGCCTTGAGAAATTTTTTGTAATGATGACCAACCGCCACTAAGTGTAGCGGTTGGCATCATGACTTTCATTTTTTTTTTGCAGCCTTCATTTGCATTTTGCAGCCTTCAACTTGACAAAGGGCCCCACCTAAGTCCCCAACCGCTACTCTTTGTAGCGGTTGGCATTCCCACTTGCTTTCTTTCGTGTAAGACACAAGGACCAAAGGACAAAGTGGCCCCACCTGTATCACAAGCCAAATAGTCACCAAATTTTTCTGGCCTGTCCAAAATGTTGTTGTTCAGCCTTACTTTGATCAAATTATTGTCCACTTCACTGACACACACTCACAGGTCTTCTTCCTTCTCTTTCCCTCACTTTTCTCTCTTTATAATTCGTTCTCCCCAACTCTTTCTGGACAGAACCCTCTCTTTCACTCTACATCATCTTTCCCAACTCTTTCTTCCATCTTCTTCATACTCCAAATCTTACCTGCATAATCTCTATGATAACATAAATAAAAAAATTCTATGCTAGAAGATCAGTGGATAACCGCTAGAAGATTAAAATCTATCAAGTTAAAGCAAGTAAGTATTTCGAATTTTCTTATAAGTCAATATTAAGTTCAAATTGTTCTTACCAGTGGATTGTTTAAATTGTGTTATGCTTAAATTGTTCTTACCATAATCTCAAAATCGTGTTTTTTAGAGTTTGAAATTAGGGATTGAACTAGCGTTTAGGTTATGAAATTAGAGGTTTACTTGATTTAAGAAATTAAGATTTTTTTTTTCAAGATTGGGGTTTTTTTAGGGCTCCAACATTATGGGTTTTTTATGGATTCAAAATTGGCGGTTTTTTAAGACGTCAAAATTAGGGTTTTTAGGGCTTCAAAATTGGGAGTTTTTAGTTTATTCAAGATGAACGGTTTTTTAGGGCATCAAAATTAGAGTTTTTTATGATTCTTGAAATTAGAGTTTATAAGCGAATATTTATTTGAAGTCCAAAAATAGTGATTGTAGACTCAAATCGAAGAGAGTAAAAATTCAAATTGAACAAAACAAAAATGAGATCCATCGGAGATCGGATGAGTGAGATATGAATTGGGCTAAAATTTTAGATAAAAACTTAATAGCACGAAGATCGATAAACTTTTTCAAAGAAATAGTCACCCAGAAGTGACAAGTGGCGTGTCCTTTCTTTATAAATCCTGAAGCCAATCCCTCACGAAGGACAACTTATAAATTTAAGATAAAAAATGACAACTGTCCTTTTTCTTTAGAGAAAAGACGGCCACTGTTCTTAAAAAAAAAAAACGACAGCTCGACTCGACTGCTCATAAGGATTTTATATATTTTTTCAAAAAAAGTTAAAGACTGATTGAGGGATTGGTTGAAGGAAGAAGACACTGTGTGTTCCTAAGGTGTAACACTATGTGTGTTTAATGTGAATACGAAACGTAATTGTCGCTAAAGGTGAAAACTTAATTAGACAGTTTTTCACGAATTTATAAAAAATAGCTAGAGCTAGATTTTAAAAAAAAAAAAAAAAGAGACCCTAGTTATTTTTAAAAGATCTATATCAGGATAAAATTTTAGATTTTTCAAAAGACTGAAAAGGGGTTAAGTAATACGGGGAACCTTGTAACTTTGCACTGTAATTTAAAATATCAAGCTAGCGCAATTGCGTGCGAAAGTTTTATGCGAACACTAGGATTTTAGGAAGTTGCAGTTCCCAGGACTTCGGGCCATTCCGAAGTCGTTAGCTATTTTTTTGGCCGAACGGGCTTTTAAGCGCTCGATCCAGACACCGGTTCGGGATTTTTGGGCGAAAATTTTGTAAAATACCTTTTAGATCAAGAATGAATTCAGGAAGCTGAAAATAGTATTTTAAAGCACTTTTCAGATTTTCTTATGCCAGGGGGCATTTTGGTAATTTGCTACTCAGAGAGGGGTATTTTGGTAATTTTCATGGTAAGTTTTTCAAAGGACTTTTAGTCCAGAAATGATTGTAAAACACTTGAAATGTTGTTTTGAAGCTGATTTGGGGAGTTAGGGTAATAATGAACCCACGGGGGCATTTCAGTAATTTGTCACTCAATGGGGGTATTTTGGTAATTTTTCCTATAAAATTTTCCAAATGACTTTTAGTTCGGGAAGGGGTGTAAGACACCCAAAAAGATATTTTAAAGTTATTCTGAGATGTTTGTTGGGGCGATGGCTGCCATGGGGTATTTTGCATAAGTTGGGGGTGTTTTGGTAACTTTTCCCCTTAAAATTTTTTGAGGAAATATTTGGTATATAATTGATGTTATACATTTATAAAGTGGTTTAAGTGAGGTTTTGAGGTGTTGGTGGTGTAGCGGCCATCAGGGGGTATATTAGTAAATTGTCACGTTGGCGCTAAATTTTAGGGAACGCGGGTAATTAAGCGTTCGGAGTGGTGGGAAAACAGAGAACGGTGTTAATACATTGAAATAATGAGATAATGACTATTGCTAATGCGTTGGTAAGCCGGTTAAAGATCCAGTTATAGTTTTGAAATGTAAATATTATGGATGCTAAGTTGGTTTACGGTTATTTACATAATTTTTTGGAAGTTAAGAATTGGATGCTAAAGTGTGCGCGAATAGGCGCGTCGTAGGAAAATCGAACAAACAATGTCTCGATTTTTGCCAAAATTCATAGAAATGGGCTAACTAGCTTGCCTAAGGTTCAATGATCAAAAAAAAAAGAGACAAAAAAAATTTCAATATTTTTCGCAAGCTATGAATTTGGCACTAAAGTGTGCGTGAATAGGCCTTTTAATAAGAAAACCCAAAAAAATAACGTGTCTCGTTTTTTGCCGAAATTCATAGAAATTGGCTAACTAGCATCCCTAAGGTGCAATGAGAGAAAAAAAAAAGTGACAAAAAAAATTACAACATTCTGGTAATGCTATGAATTTGGCGCTAAAGTGTGCGCGAATAGGCCCTTCATAGGAAACCCCAAAAAATATTTTGTCTTTTTTCGCTGAAATTCATAGAAATGAGCTAACTAGCGTGCCTAAGGTGCAATGAGCAAAAAAAAAAAGTGACAAAAAAAAATTATAATATTTTTCGCAAGTTAAGAATTGGGCGCTAAAGTGTGCGCGAATTGGCGCATCTTAGGAAAACCAAAAAAAAAAAAATTCTCGATTTTCACCGAAATTCCTAGAAATGGGCTAACTAGCATGCCTAAGGTGCAATGAGCGAAAAAAAAGTGACAAAAAAATTACAACATTTTTCGCAACCTATGAATTTGGCGCTAAAGTGTGCTCGAATAGGCCCTTCATAGGAAAACCCAAAAAATATTTTTTTCTCGTTTTTCACCGAAATTCATAGAAATGGGCTAACTAGCGTGCCTAAGGTGCAATGAGCGAAAAAAAGTGACAAAAAAATTATAACATTCTTTGCAAGCTATGAATTTTTGCGCTAAAGTGTGCGAGAATAGGCCCTTCATAAGAAAACCCAAAAAAATAATGTGTCTTGTTTTTCGCCGAAATTCATAGAAATGGGCTAACTAGCGTGCCTAAGGTGCAATGAGCGAAAAAAAAAAGTGACAAAAAAAATTACAACATTCTGGTAATGCTATGAATTTGGCGCTAAAGTGTGCGCGAATAGGCCCTTCATAGGAAAACCCAAAAACTATTTTTTCTCATTTTTTGCCGAAATTCATAAAAATGGGCTAACTAGCGTTCCTAAGGTGTAATGAGCAAAAAAAATTATAACATTTTTCGCAAGTTATGAATATGGCGCTAAAGTGTGCGCGAATAGGCCCTTCCAAAAATATCAAGATTCCACAAACCAAATCACAAATTAAAGATTCCACAAACCTAATCACAAATTTAAACATTATAAAAGTTCAATTTAAACAACTGAAACATTAACCCTAACACTCTTCCTCATCATCATCCTCCTTGACGATACTGCCAGGTTCGATACCTAGAACTTTACAATGGTTTCTTTTGTCATGATCAGTTATTTTATTACATAACGCACACTTTCGTAATTTTTTTGACCCGTTGCTTCTTCAATCAGACTCTTCATACGTATTGCTCGTTTTCGCCCTTTTGTTTGAGACAAAATTGGATCAAAATATCGTCCTCCTCACCTTGCAGGCTAGTGCTGTCAATGACTGGCTGTGAAGCTCGATTGAATCTACCGGCTGGAGTCGCCCGAGTAGTTGGAGTGTCCCGTCTTTCTAGTAATGCCATCCTAAAATGTGCAAGGTTAGCCTTATCCCGTGCGGCTGCTTCAACTTGATACATGTACCCATCAAATGTTGACGTTGCATCCAATGATAAACCGTGCATGATGTTACAAAGGTGATTATATCGCAGCGTCTCAGATTGCTCGAAATCAACTGAAACATTGGGCACGTAAGGAATGTGACCGTGTACTCTATTGGGTTCCTTTGTCCACCGATCCAAGATATACTCTAGCGGGATTTCACGAGCATTCTTGGCGCTAAAAAACCTCAAAGTTTGTCGACAGAGTATACCTTTATGCTGAAACAGTTGACAGTTGCAATTAACAAACCCGGTCTCCATACAAACTGCTACGGTAAAATGTCTTCTATTCTTCGGAGCCGACGAAGAGCACAGATTGGCAAAATTCGTCACATTTGTCAAAGCATAAACCTTGAGATCTCTGGTGCATAGCTCGTGCAACTTTGTCATGCTATATTGATTCGACTTTAGTAGTTCCTCTTGAAACTGTCTAAACATTTCCTTGGTATAGAATTGAGCCGCATGAGCCTCTATAGGTGAAAAAACTACTATGGCTCTTTCTCTGTAAACTATAGCCGCGTCAGCTTCTCTCTCAAGGAAAAATTACTTGTCAAGGGCTTTATGCATCTCTAGTACGAACTCTTTTATACTTGAAGAATGACCTACGTACCCATCAAAGAATGCATTCATACCTTCGCTTCTCGAGGTCGTAGTCATTCCGGCTGCAAAAAACTTTTTGGTGTAGGCACCGACCCACTGTGTCTTGATCTCATACAACGCTTGCAACCATTCATGACTGTGCAAATAGTAGTCGTGCATTAACTTGGCCCACCTCTCCTTGAACACGTCTACCGTCAATGATTTCTTCACACATGTATTAAAGTCACTCTTGAATGTCGAATGATTTGCATAAACATTGTGAAGCCATTCGGGATATTTGTTGCTTATGTGCCATGTGCACAGGTCATGGTGAGTATCTGGAAGGACCTTAGCGATTGCATTTTTCATTGCCAGATCTTAGTCGGTGATGATGGTCTTTGGAAGAATATGATACATTGCTTCAAGCCACGTTTCAAATAACCACGTAAATGACTCCTCCGTCTCATCCCTAAGCAGGGCAAAGCCAAACAAGATTGACTGATAGTGGTGGTTCACCCCGGTGAACGGAGCAAAAGGCATAGAGTACTTATTTGTGCGGTATGTGGTGTCAAACGTCACAACATCGCCAAAATTTTGGTAAGCAGCTCTAGAACGGGCTTTCTTTGCCGAAATTAAAAGAAAGGAAATCATATATTCAGGCATGCTAATGTTGTCACAAATTATGGAAATCATATATTCAGGCATGCTAAAAGAAAGGAAATCATATATTCAAGCTACAGCTTGTTAGGAATTGACTATCTAACATACTGTAGACACAAGATGCTTGAGTTATAGAATGCTAGGAATTGTGTTCATGGATGTTGGTAAATCCTGTTTTCTAACATGATGTACTAGGCTTTGTGGAAAGAAAAAGAATGCACAAGCTCTTTGGAGAGGTTTTTGGAGCCCTTGGGATAGTTTAAGTCCTGAATGTCCAACAGTTCTATACACTTTTGAACATGGGTTACGCCCCTTTCTTTTGGCGCTTTATAACATACCTTTGTTTATTAAAGAAAAAACTTACTTTAATGAGTTTGCTTTAAATTAAGTATTTCTTGGCTGTCAAAGCTCAGCTCCATCATCAGATTGTCAAGTTCAGCTTCATGATCAGATAATCTCGGAATGGAATGCCAGTATTATAATCTCGATAATGAGCTTTGCAATTGAAAGATTATAAGGGGAGGACGAACTTGTATATCTAATGCCTTGTTTAGATAGCATTTTCATTTTTGTGTTCTCAGCAAAAATTTTGTTTGTTTACCATTTCTAAATTCTGCTTTGGAAAGCAACAAATTCAGGACAAGAGAGTTCCTTACATACAGAGACAGACACACACCTGACACCACGGATAATATCCACCCTTCTCTGAATTGAGCGAACTCATTTGGACTGTGTTGGAAAATCATACCCAAATTAGATTGCTTATTTCGATACTTTTTAGCATGCTTTGTGAGTCTATCAGTTCTTATTGACTATTTTCTGGGTCTTTCAGTTATAAATGATGCTTTGTGTGCACAACACCTATGGGACATGAAGCATAGAGGCCTTCAGAACTTTTACATGTGTGAAAACGGAAAGATTTTACAATCGATGCAACTTTCAAGGGGAATGTTTCACGTTTTCTGAACCATAGTTGTGATCCTAACTGTAACCTTGAAAAATGGTTAGCATCACAAACTTTTATTTGCTTTCTTTCTATTTATAGATGTAAGAGCTTGCTGGAAAACGGTTTTTCAGTTTCATATAAAGCCATTTTCAATCACTCTTTATAAAGTATAGGAGTCTTTTCTTTCCCATCCTTCCCTATATACCAATTAACATGATGCCCGGACATTGTAATGGAATTGGTGCGACACTCTTTTTTTCCTCTGTCCTTGCTATATAAAGGAGGTTGTTAGACCTGAATATTCACCAATACATTGAAATCTTATCTGTTATGATACTTCATTACTTCCTTGATTATAGGTCATAATGTAAGCTATCATATCACTACAGAATTAAGCTCTGCTAGATGAGTCTTTTTCCTTGTATAATAAAAGAAGTCGTGGTGCATGGATGAGGGAGGACCATTAGCACCACGGAACTTGCTCCTCGGCTTTTGATTTCCATGTGACTTCATATTGTTCTGTCTCCTTCTTCAGTTTCTGGTGCTTGATGTGACATCAGCATCAACTTTTATTTCTCAAGTGTGGACAACTTGTGGACCATTAGCACCAGGGAAAATGCTCCTCAGCTTCTCTTTTTCGGGGTAAAGTCATATTGTTCCATTTCCTTCTTCAGTTTCTGGTGTTTCATGTAATATCAAGGCCCACCTGTACTTCTGAAGTGTGGACAAGTTGTTATAGAGATCGTAGCTTGGAGTTCGTATCCATAAATATACAGTAGGCCTTCCATCTATTCTGGGGACTCTACCAAGTCTTTCTCCTTGTCTGTTAATTTGAAGGATGTCCTTCAGTTGATGTGGATTTGTGGGTCTCTAATTTTTCATTTGTAATATTCTTTTGCCTATGTAATCCTACTAGTGCACTAAAAGCTTATTCTAATAAATGTGAAAAGACCTCGTTACACTCCTGTGCTTATGTTCCAACCATTAATATACCCGTTTACCTTTTCCTTGTAAAGGCCAGTTGAAGGGGAGACTCGGGTAGGTGTCTTTGCTGCTCAGTGTATTAAAGCTGGAGAGCCATTAACTTAAGACTTCCGGTAAGATGATTTAATTCTTTGATTTTGATTGTTGTTTTCAGTTTGTAAAGTCTTGGTTTCTGTAGCCCTTTCTGCCATTTACTTCTCGAGTGGGAGAATACGTTAATTGGTTAGCCACATGGTTTAAAGCATCTACAGAAAAGATAATGCAGCTAGATACTTGTAACTGTCTCTCTATCTTGCGACTTTATGTGAGATGTTTTGATACTGATTGTTTTGATATATCCACATGTAGCACACCTTATCCATCAGAGAATGTCCCTGGGCTTGTGATCATATAATAACTTGACATTGTTTCGGTGTTTGACAAGTTCCTGGGTTAAAGTCTCCTTGCTTAAGCCCTTTATGATATTAGAGCAGATCGTAACTTAGTACTTATTTAATTACTTCCACCCAAAAAAATATAAAATAATAATGTGGAAGGCATGATCCGTAACATCTTAAGTACATAGTTGTCAAAGTGGTTAGGCAGAGCCTAGATCTTGGCAGTCCAACCGCCAATGCAAGCCACCTAAGTTCCTGGCATGAACCCCCCAAGCCCCAAGTAGGCGTATCTTTGAAATGTTGAAAATGTTGGGGTAAACTTGTAGATATAGAAGCTATTGGTTAAAATAAATATTTCCAGGGTCAAGGTTTAACTTTTAACATGTGTTTTTTCCTTTTCATGGTCTCTAAAAGGTTTTAGTTGATTGGCTGACCCGCGATTGATAATGCCTCCAGTATAGCTACCTAATAAGCATCTTGAACCTTACCAGTATGTTCCCACACAAGGTAGCTCTTCTAGGTAGTTGTCTTGGTAATGAGTGTTTGGCAGCAATTGGTGGTAGCTGTGGTGGTGGTGGTGAGTGATTGGTGGCTATGGCTGTGGGGAGGTGGGTGCATACCAATTTACAGCTTTGTTGTAAAACGACTCTTACGTCTTACTTTTAAATGTTCATCTATCAATGCATTTGGTACAAACACAGCAACCAAAAACTTGTATAAATGTTTACCTAAGTGGATGGCTGTTTTTCATATGATTGTGCCCCTTCTTTTGTGTAACTAATGATTACACGTATGATCTAATTGTTCAGGTTTCTCAACATAAAAAAGTGAAAAAGAATTTCTTCACTTTGAAAATTTTGCAAAATAGGATGCAAGAATGAAAGAGGGTACGTAGACGAGTCCTTTACCTTTCTTAATTAATGCATTTTGTTTGTCGACTAGTTTTTCGGTTTAATTCGACTTATGTTATACCGGTTAAATTTATAACCTTCTTTCTTTGACTTTTTTAATTTCTAGGTTGATATGATGGGAAGACATCAATGCTTTTGTTGGACTTAAAAGATCCGATATGCACCATGATGACATTTTGGATGAAATGTATATATCTTTAGGTTAGTTGTTTAATGACATTATATTTGTATGTTTTTTAAATTGAGAATTTCTAGATGGTTATGTAATTAGGATTTGAATGTTGGATATGATATGGTTGATAAATGACATTATCTTGTTTCTAATGATGAGTTTATAAGCTTGATAGATCAATTCAGTTGTGCATTATTCGTGTTGGATTGGAGCAGGATTACATAGAATATATTTCACTTTTACGTCATTTTTGGAAAAATGTAACTATTATCGGTGTTAGGCCAATGTACTTTTAACAGATTTCACAATATGGCAAACAAAAAATTAGTAACAATTGCTTAAACGTGCCGTAAATAGGAACGACATTTCTAAGATAATGTCACTAAACAAAACTAGCAGTTGATGGAAGTGTCGCTAAATTAACGACATTTCAAAGATTGTGTCGCCAAATAAACACTGACACTTTGAAGGAAACGTTGTTCGATAATGCTGCTAAAGAAAACTGGCACTTGAAGGAATTGTCGCTAATTTAACGACATTTCAAAAGCTAATGCCACCAAAATAAAAATGGCACTTTAGTGAAAGCGTCGCTAACTTAGCGACACTTTTTGCGAAAGTGTCGCATACCTGAGTTGACTATTGACCCATTAGAGACACTTGAAAGTGTCGCACAAAAGTGTCGTACGTGGAACGCCAACGTTTATAACAAGTGTCGGGAAATTCCCGACGGACGAATTTGCGACGCTTACGAAAAGCGTTGATAAAGTGTCGGGAAACTATTTTGCGACACTTTTATTGTCATTGGCGACACTTTTCTAGCGTCGCCGAAACCCCTTTTTTTTTTGTAATTATGTCCTCAACAACACAGCTTAACAAGGAATACCATATCAAAAGATCAACCGGTGTTCAGACCTAACAACAAGAGTTCAATGTAACATCATCAACATGGCGAACTTGGGAGAAGATTACCGGAAGCCCTCAACAATGTTCTTACATAAGAGGAATGTCGACTACCAATAAGTGCCGACATCTCACAACAACACACAACGACCTCAACAACATCATCATCAACGACAGGGCGGACTCGGGAGAAGTTTGCCACAAGTCCTCAATAGTGTTCTCAAAGAGAAGAGATATCGGCTACCAATGACTGCCGACATTTCACAACAACCACACAATAACCCCTACACAACATCATCATCAACTTCAAGTATGCTAATCGAATCGTAGCCTAGCCTACTGCGCCACCTATTCTGCTCTCTATATTCTATCAACAGTGCCTACTAAGGAAATTTATTCTACCCTATGTTCTCAACAGCATAATTCAAATATACGTATACCGGTCACAACGACTACCGACGACCAATCATAACAACAAGAATTCAACAATACGTCATCAACATGGCATGCTAATCGAAACAATGAATTAGCATATCAGAACCGCATTATCCTTACCTGATTGGCTTATAGCCGAAGCAACTCGCAATCTCTGATCGCAACGAGCTGCATCACCTAGTCAAATAATACTCTGCTCGTAAGAATTCATTCTACATATACACGCTCGCAATTCTAGCCCTGCCTATTTAATCATTTATAGCGTCTTACGACAGCTTGTTAATCTGATCCAATAATTGGATCCTTAACCTAGTTTACAACACATTAGCAGTAGCCACTATCTCATTATTCCAACGTATTAACATCATTCCTCACTTCCCACCATTTTGAACACTGAATTACACGCGTTTCCTAAAATTTGGCGTCAACATGGCAAATTATGAAAATATCTCCTGACGGTTCACTACCACTCACACACCCCAAATCTGCTTCAAAACAACATTTCAGGTGTTTTACAACTCTTTCCGGACTAAAAAGTCTTTTGAAAAACTTTACCGGGAAAATTACCAAAAACCCCTCTCCGGGTGGCAAATTACCAAAATGCCCCCTGAGGGTTCCCGGCATCATAGAAATCTCAAAAGTGCTTTAAAATGCTATTTTAAGCCTCCTGAATTCATTCTTGAGCTAAAGAGTATTTTAAAAAAAATTCGCCCAAAAATTCTGAACCAATGTCCGGACCGAGCGCTTAAAAGATCGTTGGGCCAAAAATAGCTAACGACTTAGTAATGACCCAAAAGAGTGGGAAATGGAACATCACAGCATAATAGAGTCCTCATAAAATTTTCAAGCGAAACCGTGCTTGTTTAATATTTTAAATTTCACTGTAAAGTTTCAAAATTCCCGCATCGATTAACCCCCTTCCTGACCTCGGAAAAATCTGAAATTTTTCCACAATGTAGATCTCGTAAAAATAACTGGGGTTACAGTTTGGAACTTTGTCCAATTATGGTCTAAATCATTTATAAAAATTTATGAGAAAACTGCCAAAAGAATTCTATCTTTAGTGACAATTACAGTCACTATTTAGATTCCCTCACACACTATAACACCTTTTTCACACACACTTTCTTCAACCTTTCTCTCCCTTTGCCAAAGCTTCATTTCCTACCTTCAACTCACGCACACCCACACAGCCACACCACCATTATCACATAACCCCTAACAAACTCTTTAATCCCATTAAAACCAACCATTACACACATATTTACATCATTACACACACACTACACCTATCGGTAACACACCCACACACACAGTCACTTAGAACGCACACTACACTATCCCGCAACACCCACTCCTCGCACAAACATACACACAAACTCTATCTGCACCCTCCCCACCTCCATGCTACCTTCCCCCTCCCTTATTCCTCCATCACCATGCCCCCTGCAGGCCTGCACCCACACGGCAGCAGCACCAGCTGCTGCCTTCTTCCTTTCCCTCTCCTTTTTCCCCTTTTCAAGCTCCCGTAGGGCTCTATCTCCCTCACCGTTCACCCCACCAGCCTTCCCCCTTGCACTAGCACACTCTGCACCACCACCTTGCCGCAAGTATACACATTCGCACCCCATCAACAGACATATCACCAAAACACACACTGAATTCTAGAATCACACATTGAAATACAAAAAATAAGATTGAGAGTCTTACCGCTTCAAGCTTCCTCCTTTCTGTTTCTTGTTTCTTATTAGTCTGCTTCTCTCCTTTTCTCTTTTTGTTTTCTTTCTTATCCGAAACTCCCTCATCCCCGAGACCCAATATTAAATCTTTTAAGTTGCTTAGCCAATCTAAGCTTAGCAGGAGGTGGCATCTCCTTATCCGGGACTTCTGAAAAATTTACACATAAGGCTAAGTTTTAAAAAATCACAAAATATCCCCTCAAATTCCAGAATTTACAAAATGACCCCGAAAGTTTCAAAAATTATACTCTTGCCCCTAACTTTTCAAAATTATATATTTTGACCCCACAGGCCAAACTAACCTCCTATTTTATTCTAATTAGCCGATTATCGATAAAAATAATAATATCAATAGAAATAATGCCTTCGATTAATCTAATTCTCGATTAGATTAAATCAGGGTATTACACACACACACACACACACACACACACACACACATATATATATATATATATATATATATATATATATATATATATATATATAGGGTCGTGATCCATTGCTAGCGCTGGCAAGTTGCCAGCGCGATCTGGCCGTTCGCTACATTATGTCGCAGACGACGAAAAAAATGGCGGTCCACGCTCGCGATCTGGCCATTCACATCTCACGCGTGGACGACCAGATCGCGCTGGCAACTTGAGTTAAGTTGTTAGCGCTAGCAATGAATCACGACCCTTATATATATGAGCCTAAGAGCCAGAGCTAACAACATGTTCAAACAGTTGGTGGCTTAGGCACAATGGACTCTTATCTAAGAGTCGGAGCCAACAATTTATACAAACGGTTGGTCGCTTAGATGTAAGAATAAAAATAATCCTAAGAGCCTGAACCAACAACGTGTACAAACGGTTGGTCACTTGGATATATATAAAAATGATGGACCTAAGTGCCGGAGCCAACGACGTGTAAAAAAGGTTGGTCGCTTAGGGGAACCAAAAAATGTCCAAGAGTAGGAGCTAACAACGTGTCACCAAGCGATTGGCCACTTGGGCATATGAAAATTCTGGAAGTATCATTCAAAGCCTGAGCCAACAATGCCACAAAGACAGTTGGTCGTTAAGTGTGAAGATATCAATTTGCTTGATATGAGGAAAATGTTGCTCCTGCCAACAAGCGGGGGATCTCGTACTGGCCCTACACCGTACTAAGAATCATCGTATTAAGTAACATATTTGAATAATCAGGTTATGAAACAACTGGGTGCTAAGACAGGGAACATATAGATGTAAGCATGCAAGAAAACCCATGCTGAATAGACAAATGCCTTTGGGCAGGTACAGATGTATCCAAATGTACATGCAGGCAAACGCACTAAATTAATAGCGCAAGCACGCAAAGCATGCAGTCATACAAGCATGTATTTTTTTTTATTTTTAATTTATTGGCTTCGAAAACCAATCGGTTGGTCGGAACCTATGAGAGATTTTCAAATTTTTTAAATTTTGGGTCGAAGATTGACATGTTAGTCAGCAAGTTTTGAAGAACTTTGGAATCTTTGTACGAAAAGCGGCTGGTTAGTCAGCCACTAAGGGAATTTGAAAATTGAAGAGATGAAAACCGGTTGGTTGGTCAATTGCATTGACCAACTTAAATGACAAAGCTGGCCGGTTTAGCCACCGAGTTTTGTGCACGATTTTTTAGGGGTTTTGTCAAACACTTTTAACTAAATCAAACCCTAATCTCTTTTAAATGTCTTCTCTCTAAGACTTCTAGAACTTGTGATCTTGCCCTAATCACACCCCTAGCTATAAATTGATCCAATCCTTCCTTGGTTTTTCTCAATTTCGCTAAATCATGGATGAGTATGTTCGAACTCGAAAGGGCCATGAAGGAGGACCCCGAATCGGGAAGATTACCCGACTCCAGCCAAAAAATCCACCTAAGCAATCCCTTCTTAGGTAGGACAATGCAAGTTTTGCTAGAATTTTTCCTTCCCACACACACTATTTCACCTTGCTTCACACCCATACCATGACCATGTATGGTAGGACCAACTTATAGGGTTTTTGATGCAATTCAAACATGAACGGGGCGGTTCCCTGAATTTTCTTCCTCATTTTACGATTTTGCAGCTCCTCCCTGCGATATGCATTTAGGAGGTCCCCCAATCTTGCTTAGGAATGGTGGGCAAAAATTCCCAGAAACAACAAGACTAGAGTAGCTATTACATGTTTCGATCTTTTTTTGAATGAGTTGCATGCGTCAACTTGGAGCAAAAAACACCTTATGTGTCTAGCCGAGCGTTGGTAGGATTCCACAAACATCTTCTACATGCCATTCAGGGAGGCAACAGTCACCTCGTTCAACTTCACGAACATCATAGATGTTCGTTCTCGAGGGGAGGCCCGTACTTTGGGCTTGTGATCTCCACAAAGATCTAAACCTCATAGTCTGGTTGCTTGACTATGAACCATCCTATAAAAGGGTGATTCGATCCTATTGGGTACTTTCCATGCACATTACGAGAACATGAACTTAGAGAGGGTGGAGCCCGTGACGGTTGACCAATTTGTTCAAAGATTTTTGTTGTATGCTCTTGGGGAGACCCTATTTAGCCAATGGAGCTGATTTTGTTCAGCTTTGGTGCACTTTGGGCTTTGGAGAACATTAAGGAGGTCGAGGAGTACGACTAGGGTACTTTTTCTCTTGCCTATCTGTTTTGATCTATGCATGCAGTATTTCAGAGGTAGTCCCTCAGCTTTATGGGATACTATGATGTCTGGTAGGTATGTCTATGCTCACTGGTTATATTTTAATTATTCCATGCATGTTCTAGACATTTGTTTCACATCTGGCATGTTTGCTCTCACATATTTGGACCTTCGAGGTCCTCGACTCTCGTGCTCCTTGCTTGGGGGAGGCGTATAGCAGCAATGCCCCAGTGAAATTTTAGGGATGAAAAGGTTGAGGTCACGGAGTTTGTACACCGAGACAACTTTAATAGGCTGAGAGAGCGCCCGGTAATCAATTTTGTAAGTTTGATAATTTTCCTTTTAAGCATGCTTATCAAATTCTTACCTCTTTTCTCCTTTGGTTTTAGGCTTCCCTGTCCTGGTGGTGGAAAAAATGGAGGACTATGACGAGGAACTGGCCTGCACCCAGTTCCAAATGTTATTGGTGGGACCCTTGCAAGAGGTGTTCTACGTAGGAGATAAGGTGCTTCCTCAGCACCATCAGGATGTTAATGTTTGAATTCTGGCTACCCCTCCGGAAGAGATATACCACACAGTGGAGCTCGATAGGAGCCTAAAGCAAAGTCTGCTTAGGAGGATCTCAATGTCCTCTTTCTGATGGCTGAACGACCCTCGTACCTACGAGGTGTTTGTGAGAAAAGACTTGGCACCTCCTTTGACCTCGGAGTGGCTGAAGAAGATACAGAAGGAAAAGGGCAGCCCGAGAAAATAAGGGGAAGGTCAAGAAGGAGGTCGATATGGCTGAGGGTGTCCCGTAACCCTCCATGGACATTCCAGCCTTATTGAGGGGAAGACCGAAGAGCAAGAGCCGATCCCCTAGTCGAAGAATGACTCTGTGATGTATGGGCTCAAGGAGTTGGCTACGATCCGCACAAAAATCTCTAAAATTAATTTTTTTCATTATTATCAATTCATGCTAGATCTTAACTCTTTTTTTTACGATGTAAGTCATGTGTTAGCTACTTAGAGATGCTTACAAGATAATCCATAGCCTCAAGGGCATGGTGTCTGGCTATCTAGATTTGCTGTCCGCGTATGGACTATCGAAGGAGGCTACGGAGACGCCTACTGCTACAACCTCGGTGCCACCTTCGGATGGTAAATCGAGTGGCTGAATGAGCTCTGCAGAGCCCCCGATCCATGCTACTAATGCTGCTATTACTTCTAGGGTGACTACCGTCGTTCCAAAGGGTGAACGCGTGAAGACTAGGGTAATGACTCGAACATGGGAGGAGAAGACTAAACCGGCGCTGACCTCATCCAAGGGTAAGGAAGTGGCCACCGAAAGGAAGAGAAAGGCTCTAGCCCCTCCATTGTAGCAAAGGTGAAAGTCATCCCCGGCTACCTAGGAAGAAGAATATATAGGGGTTGATAAGGAATAAACAGAGACTGAGGAAGCCGAAGAGGACGCTGTCGAGAAGAGTGAGGAGGCCGGGAGGAAGCTAAGAAAGATTCAGAGTCAAGAGGCGAGAAGGAGTCCAGCCCCAGTAGACCCCAGAGGAGACTTTGAAGAATGTTGTTGCCTAGGTCTTAGGTCTAGAGTAGGCCTAGATGTTAGAGTCTTTTATTTCAAACATTTTATGTAATTACACAATTATTTATCGTGTTTGTAGTTAGAAACTATGTAGTGAATTTGTATTCTAATGTGTATTCTACTTATATGCTCATACACATGCACAAAACATATAGGATATGGGCTTGAAATGGTTAAAAAAAATTCATTGAGTTGGATGATGGGCAGGTACAGGGTTTGGCTTAAAGGTAGGCAAACCTTACAAATTTCCACAGAAACCGAGTTATCGGCCTGTTGGTCAGAACTTAAATCCAAATTTAAGGTAAAATCGGACGATTAATCAGAAGGAAAATCGATTTCTCAAGCAGAATGACCAGTTAGTCAAAAGAAAATTAGATTTTCATGTAAAAACTGGACGGTTGGTCAGAAAGATAAACCATCAAATATGTAAATCAACTGGGAAAATTGGCCAGTTATTCAAAAATCGTCCAGTTTGTTTGACGATTTTTTTTTTAGTATTTGAAATTTTTGACTCCTAACCCCATACAAATTCAGGCTATCAAACTATATATTCTGGACTCATCCCTTCAAAACGATATTCGACCCTCATTCTCTTCCTAGAGCTCCCCACGGCCTTTAAAGATGATCCCACGATCGTTGAGCTCCAATTTTATGCTTTCGTTGATTCCTTCAACAAGATCGAATTGATCCACTTAGTCGGGCTATTTAACATGAAATCTGTGACATGATGCATGCAAGTTCTAAGATGTAGAAGATCATGTCCTGCGTTTTGGTTTTAATTAACTCTGCCCTACTTTCAAAGAATTCTCAGCCCTACTAGATATCGCGGCTAATTTACTGATTGTTATTCCAGTCATCTAAGATGGTTGTGCCAAGGCCCTCAAAACGTTATTGAAGATAAAAAAGAAGCGTGCAGGATCTTTCATCGGGCGCGACGGTATTCTACTTTCTCCTTTTATATAATATTTTCCTATCAAACCAATTGGTCGTTATCAAAGGTATGCTTGTGGTGGGGTAGTTGTCCTGGCACTACGCTTGGTGGCCAAGCATGTCACTTTTTCTGGCCCTTGGGGTTGCTGATGTGAAGCTAGTCGACATATTGATTCAAGTGTCTACCAAAGGCAAAACCCTAATTCCTTTAAAGGTAGCTGAGACGTTGCATGGTATTATTGATGCGCGTAAAGATCCAAGTGTGCCTTTCGGGTAGCCCCTTACTTCTGTATATGTGGTTGCCAGATTACAGACGTTTGATAGCCAAACCTACTGTGGAAAGGTATAGCCCCATTGCCTTCTAATCTCTTTGAAGGTCGTTCGGGCATAAACGAATGGACTCGCTTCTTTTGTGTGCGTGAATCCAAAGATTTCTGCTACTACTGCAAATGGTGGAAGACTCATGGGCCTACTCTAAGAACTACTGGTTATCACTGTATTTGTCTCTTAGGGATGCATTGTGCATCATTCTACTACACTTGCCGGATCCTGAGGCAGTTTGATTATGAGCAGATGATCCCAAAAGTTTATAGTGACTTTGTAACGGGTGCAAGCCCTCAGCCCTTCCATAATTGAGGTTGTCTTGCGAGGTTAGGGGTCTCCCCCCTATACCCAAGTTCAATATAAGTTAGACCATTCCTCACTGGTATAGATCTTGTTGCTCCCTTGTTGTCTGATGCTTATAGATGTTGGCTTGGACTCTTGCTTGGGAAAATGTGTTAGCTTTGGAAAGTGAACTAAGGGCAGAGCTGAACTGAGACTTCCCGAGTGCTTGTGAAATAAGATCCTTGGAGCCTTGGAGCAAGATAAGGATGAAGCTTATACCGCTATTAGGTTGGGCTCGGAGGCGTCTGAGTCTATTGTAACTATTGTCCTCAATACAATTAGAAATTGTTGTTAACTAACCTTAACGACTTAAATAAATCACTATGAATTTTGAAATTATATTATTAATAGTCAAATTGAGCAATATATTTTTCACTTAATGTATTTAATAGCGACACGGATTATTTTATATATGTTAGTCATCAATTTTTTAATGACCTTTTTTGGTCCCCCTCGATTGCGCTTCCTGGATCTGCCCTTGGTTGTTAGTACCGTCGAAAGTCAACTTGATAGATGTAGGTGAATGGGCTCTATCTGGCCAGATTAGCAGTATCCTTACTACAAATCCCTTGCTATTCACTGCTTCGTCAAATTACAATTGCCACTTCATCTTTGATTCTATGACCCAAACTCCTTCGTATGGGAATTTCGCCTCCTATCTAATGGTATCTTCTATGGGACAATCAGCTAACAAGTCGGCCACAGCCTTTGCCTTAACTAACTTTTGAGTGACATAGGTGATATCAAATTCAGAAAGCAACAAAGGCCATTTGGCTCTACGGTTGGATAAGAATGGCTTCTCGAATAGGTATTTCCTGGGATCCATTATGGCAACAGTTTGATAAGATAAGCCAAAACATAATGCCTTAGTCTCTGTGTTACCCAAACCACATATACACATGTATTCTCCAAGGCTGAGCGATTCACCTCCCTTTGGGTCAATTTCTTACTGACATAGTAGATGGCTCTTATCTCAACCGAAAGATTCTCCAAATGTTGCACTAACATGGCTCTGGCTGCGGTATCAGTTACAATTAGGTATAAGTTATAACAATAAGGGACTACCGGGTATTAGAGGTATCAAGACTGGGGATTGCTATGGTACTGCTTGATTTCGTCGAAGGCTTCTTGACATAAAGGGTTTCATTCCTTGGTTGAGTCTTTCTTCAATAACATACACACGGGCTCACAGATCATGGTCAGTTGGGAAATGAACCGGCTAATGTACTGGATTCTTCCCAAAATTTCACGGCACTCCTATGTGGGGGCATCTAAACTATGGCTTTGATTTTGGCAGGGTCAACCTCTATTCCCCATTTTTTTCACTATAAATCCTAGCAATTTTCTGGCCGTACCCCGAACACACATGTCTGCGAGTTGAATCTTACATTATTCTGCCTTAACCTCTCAAAATCCTTCCTCAAGACTATGCAATGGTCTTCACACTTCCTAAACTTGATGATCATACATATACTTCTACCTCCTTGTGAATCATATCATGGAAGAGGGTGGTAGCATGTCGCTAGTATGTAGCCCCGACGTTCTTCAAACCGAAAGGCGTTATCATGTAACAAAAGGTTCCCCCAAGGGGTGGTTAAAGTTATTTTCTCTTTATCCTCAGGAGCCATATTTATCTTGTTATACCCCGCAAAGCAATTTACAAAAGAAACCAATTCGTGCTCTGTGGTGTTTTCTATGATCATGTCAATGATGGGCAAGGGAAAGTCATCTTTAGGATAAGCTCGGTTAAGATCACGATAGCCAACACACATCCTGACTTGGCCAGTTGGTTTCGAGACTAGTACGATGTTGGTTAGCCAAATAGGGTACTCAATCACTCTGACGAATGTTGAGCAGCTTCATAACCTCATTGTTAGCCTTAAGGGACCACTCCAACCTTAACTTATGGAGTTTCTGCTTCATAGGTTTGGCTTTGAGCAAGGTGGGTAGGTGGTGTTCCACAATTGATGGGTCTATACTGAGCATGTCATTATACGATCAAACAAATACATCGATGAATTTCCTAATGAGTGCGGTGATTTATCCTCTCTCTCTCTGTCTCTCCATTCTCTCTCTCTCTCTCATCTAGACTAGCTCCTATTTTGATTTGTTTTACATTTCTGGGCGTACCTATGTTGACTTTGATTGTTTCTTCTGCCACTGGCTTGACTCGACTAGACTCCCAGTTTTCTATTTCTTTCATCATTTCTAGTCGATATATTTCTCTTCCGTGTCCATTAGTTGTGACTCATCATTAACTATATTGATTAATTCATCATAACCTTAATCAGCAACCAAGGAGTAATCAAAATCTACCATCACATTATCAATCAAATAGTCTGGGAAATCATAGTAGGTGAGCAAATTCAAATTTGCTAAAGTGACATAAGCAACCAAGTGTTCCGGTTCTGGAGTAGCTTTGGCAGCAGAACTTCCTTCGATAATCTCTCCTACATTCGGTTGTCCGTAGTCGATCATCCAATTCCGTTCATCGCCTAGTGCTTAAGTGATTAGGTTTACTGGGTTCACAATATGGTTGTCCACTTCACAGCTAAGCACCAAGATATGCATATCATTGAAGCATGTTGTCATACCCTCTGGTTCCATCCAATTCATCCAATCAGAAATATCTTCGGTACCTAGGTCAATTAGAATCGATAGTTCCACGTCTTCAACCCACTCACAGTCGTAGAAATCTCCCATCCTTTGATTAGCTTCCATATTTCCACACTGTAAACAAGCTTCAGAAAATCCATAATAGGGTCCACTCTTTCCTTCTTTGACAAAGTGTCCGTTCATAGTGGGACTTTTTTGTGCCTTTGACGTTCATGTGATGTCTGCTCTCTTTGTCCTTCTTGGACCGAACCATCTTTCTGCTGGCTTCCTTCCTCTCATTCTTGGTTGGCTTATACCCCAACCGAAACTGGTCTTTCTTATTCTCGAGGGCAGGCAAAATTGGGAACTTCTTGGCAATTTTGGCCCAAACCTTTTTCGGGCAAATAATGAAGCTTTCTCAACACAAGGAGTACTATCTTGTTACTGTACGTGGCAAAGGTGAGGAAGTTCTCACCAAGACAAACTTCCTTGTACTCTAAACACTGAAGCAAGTTGTCAATCCTGAATCCATCGAGTAGAACATCTAAGAAGTCATGTGGTATCACGACACTATCCCTGTCCTTTTTTACCTGCCCGATCTGAGGTAGCTGTGAATCACCCATAATTGTGAAGACGGGCTGGTCCAAAACAAACTTAACCTTCTGCGGTAACGTATAAGGGATCTCACCTACAGAGTGTATCCAATGCCTTCCTAACCAGAGATTGAACGCGACAGGTATATCCAAAATATGAAATTCGACTTCAAAACTGGCAGTTCTAACAGTCATCTGGATCTTGACGGTACCAATCACTTCTCTTATGGTATTATCATAGGCTCGAACGACTTGGTTGGAAGGGGTAAACTCTCAGGGGTTAATGCCGAGGGCTTAAACATTACGTATGGGACAAAAATTTAAGGAAGAACCATTATCTATGAGGATTAAGTTAATTCTCTTAATCAAACGCTAGCATAGTGATATGGAGTGGGTTGTTGTGATTGGGTCCTGATTTCGGCAAATCTGATTTAAAAAATGTGAGGAATTCCTATGATGAATTGCCCCTAGCACTTGAGGTAGGTCTTCAGGCTGGGTTTTAGATAGGTATCTGGGCCTTGCTAAGAAATTTGATAAAAGTTTATCGGTGGGAGTATGGGGCAGAAGTAACCCCCAAACGGAGATGTTTGCCTAGGTTTTCTTCAACTGCTTTAGAACTTCATCGTCAAGAGGATCTTGAGAAAACAGAGGGTCAGATGCAGCTGGTTGGGGGACTAGTAAACTTGGCCTGATCAAGTAAGGTGGGATACCTCGGCATTGAGCCTAAACATAAAGAATGGTTCTTCATCATATTCTTCCTAAGTAGCGAAGGCCTCGCCTTCCATTTACTCGTCCCATGTGATGACATCACAAAACTACGACAGAAAATCACATACTGAAACTGACTGAATTTGCTGGCTGACTGGAATGATAAAGTTGGTTGGATCCATAACTGGTCGGATATTATCAATGAAATTTACCATGTGAGGTGGTAGGGGTTACATTGGGCTTTACGGGAGGAGAGACTTTGCCCTTATCGATAAGGTCTTGTATGCATCTCTCCGCAGGGTGTCCCTTCCCTTGATGATAGGCGCAAAAGGCATGAATATCATATCCTTCTGGTATTACTACTGACGTAGGGGTAGGCGGTAGTCTGGATATCATACATCTCCTCAACAACTATATCAACTGGTTCCGGTTCACTCCATAAGAGGCTAGAGCACGCATGTACATCTTGACATGGATTTCGGGGTCTGTAGTCCCATCGAATTTGCCCATCTTCGGCATTTTGAACTTTAAGGAAAATCTATCCTTGAGGTTCATGGTTTAGGGAGCTGAGGTCTAAGGGATCATCGGCTCTCCTCATTCGGGGAACTTGGGATTCAAGTGCTGCCAGTTTATCTTTCTATTATNGAACTAGCCTTTCACCTCTTCATCTGCTGACTCATACTTCCAATGAAACTAGGGACCTTTCTTCTTGTCATCCTTCTTTTCCGTTCTAACTTCATCTTCTTATTCTTTCCTACCTCTTCTCTTAAGGTTGTCTATTTCTTTGACTGTCATAGACTGTTGATCTGCCAAGGTTACGAAACCACTCTGTAAATGCTTTTATAATTCACTGAGAATACAGACCAAGTCTTCCATATGTGGGAGTTCTTCATCCATTGGAGTTCGTGAGAGCTTTCTAGATGAGTTTCGATACCAACCATGCTTAGCCTTAACTGTATAGAGAAATTTTTCAAAAATTTAATCACACATACCACATAGATCAGTTGGCTGGCTTATACCTTAATGGGGGCAAGAGAAATTTTTCTCGTAACTGGGGTTGCTTTCGGATTTTTAGAAGTTGAGGGGTAGGAGATTGACTAACCGTCCGGCTATCCAGGGTTGAAAACAGGCCAGTTGATCAGTGAGATTACGGTTGTATTTATGGAAAATTTTAGGGGGAAAAGGTTCTGACTAACTGTCCGGTCATCCTGGTGAATGAACTGGCTGATTGGTTAGTGTGATTAAGTATTATTTCTGGGAATTGTTTGAGAAGGAGTGGTTCAGACTAACCATCTGGTCATCCAGTTGGATAAACCTACCAGTTGGTCAGTGTGGTTAACGTTTAATTTTGAAAATTTTCTCGGAAGAAAAAATAATTGTCCGGTCATTTGGGTGGATAAACTGGGCGTTGGTCAGTGGATAGGGTCAGGGTATAAACCATCCAATTTCAAAATTTTTCAAGCAATGCACTTACTGACTAACCGTCCGATTAGGAGTGTGGTAAACCGTCTCGTTAATCAGAGTCTTTCCTCCTTTGCGAAATCATCCATAAGCTTATGGAATGTTGGTTTCTTTCCCTGCAAACATGTCGTAGGCCAATGTAGATATTCTCCCAAAAAAAGGCATAACACTGAATGGTCTGGGTGTATGATTTTTCTCTCAACGTCGGTGTAGGGTCACTCAATCGGCTCGACTGGACCATGTACCTCTTGCCCGTGACTTAGGTACTTAATAATGGGCGATCACCAACCACATGAACAAACTGTTTAATATAACATGAAGACCAGGAGGTCCCTTTAGTACAAGGTCGTGGAACTGAGGGGACAGTTGAAAGATTGCCTTGAAAACAGGAAGTCCAAGGGCTTCGACCATTGCCCTCAAGTGGGTGTGCCGGGATAAGATGCGTGTGTGTGAGGTATGGAAATAAGAGCACAAGTACCACGATTATATCACACTGTACATGTCACAGAATATGTAGAATATACAATAAGGCCAAAGATCAATACAAGTTTTTCAAGTCTACTCCTCATAGTTTTTGTCCCAAACAAAGTCGCCATTGTAGCGAAGCATCTCTGAAAAATCCCTAGCTAAAAATGATTTTATGGAGTTGCTATCTTATTTATTTAATGAAAAGGAAGAATTATACAAACCTAAAAATGACTCTAAAATGTAAAATGACGACTGGTCTACCAAAAATCGGGAGATGGGTTCAGGTACTAAATTATACAATGGGAAGGTGTTAGGCACCCGCCGCACCCTTTTGGTCTGTACTTCACTTCTACTGATTTTTGGCCTTAAAATTAACCCTATGTTTATATACTTTTGGCCTGAATTCGACAGTAGGGGTCGAATTGCATATGTATCTTGTTGGACTAACCGGAATCAAAACCACCGTAGTTTGACTCTGGTCCTACGAGAAGTAATCATCATTTCGATCTTAGACTTAGAGTGAGAAATAAAAAGGTATGTTTTGTAACAAGCCACTCCCGAGTGGATAATGCTCAGTCCTCCCTCTAGCGTGGAGGAAATCTATCTGGCTAAAATGATACATAATACTAATACAATTAAAGATATTTATACTTTAGAATGAGTATGAATGGCTAAAATTCTTGAGTGAGATAGTGAATTACTTCACGGAAATGGTACACAAGCTCTAAAGAGAATAAGTTCCTAAAATCCAAGACCCCCGACAACTGAAGGCTAAGGGCCTTATTTATAGAGCTTTGGGGTGCATAACTGACAATATTGGCTATGCTAATCTGTAAGCTGGAGATAAGTCAAAATATTGGATAAAAATCGTAGATTGATAAAAAGTCAACTAACCGGCCTATTTATATTAAAATGAATTTTTCAAATTTTTGAGGCATTATCTGACTCTAATTTCGGTAATTATCTTGAATTTTACAGATGGAATATACCATATGCGAAATTTATCATCTTTAACCATATAAATCATTTATTTAATCCTTGAATCGGGGATAATTTACAGAATAATTTCCTAAATTATCTAGACAAACAAACTGAAATAAACAATAAAATCTAGACATGGACTGGACTGACAAAATCGGACTGGACTGGGCCAATTACTAACTGGACCACTAGACTAGACTAGACCATTGGGCTTGACTGCTAGACTTATGACCTTGACAACTAAACTGGACTAGACCAAATTAATTAATTAGGTCATATGACTAGGCCTAGGTTTAATAACAAACTCTAATTAATAGTTAAGCTCAATATTTCTTTAATTAATGGTGACTACAAAAATAGGGTGTTTACAGGTTTGATAACTGTTGACAAGGAGAAATGCCAAACGATTTACTATGATTCATGGAAAGATGTTAGGACTAGTTGTTCATGTGCTAAGTTTGAGACAACCGAAATATTGTGCAAGCATATCCTTTATATTTTAAAGTAAAGAAAAATGACTAATCTTCATGCGTATTAGATTCCGCCTAAATGGACAATTCATGCTCCGTACAAGATGGGAGATGTTTGCAATACAATTGACGAGATTAGTAGACGTTCAACTAAAACAGAGATTGAGTCGGCCTTTTGACTTTGAGGTCAATTCGAGCAAAGTTTTCAAACGTAATAGAAAATGAAAGAAATTCTCCTTAAAAAATATGTGAGATTAATTCATGAAGCTTTTCAGAAAACCAAGCCGCAAGAAAGAACGAAGATAAACTTGTTGGTGGAAAAATGGTTAGTTAAGTTGGTTGAAGTACATGTATGTCTCAAGTCGAAAGTATGAATCATACTTTTATACGTGACCCCTATTGCCCTTGTTAAGACTAAGGGCCATCCAAAAGCTGCTACTAGATTGAAGTCTTCTATTAAATTTGTAAAAGAAGAAAGGAAATAAAGAACTTGTGCATAAAGGCCATTACCGGACTAGTTGTGTTAAATGAAAGGTATATTTTGAGGTCAAACTAACTTGCTGATTTTTTATTTGAATGTAATATCATGTTGCGTTATATGTTTGAGCTTCATATACTAACTTATAACTTGCACTATTTCAGAGGGATGAAGGAGAAGACATTTTTTGTCAATTGCTGCAGATTTGCGTACGATTTGGTATAACTTTCTCATTTTTATGTTTTATTTTTTTCATTCTTCTATTTTTTTGTTAACATAATAGATTACCCTTGATTTTATCCTGCAGAAGGAAGTTTGGATTACACAAGGAGTAGGTACTATAAACGTGCAGAGGCTACTGCTAGGGACATATGTTGATGGCCCAAACTTAGGGTCTGTTTGAAATCACTTCCAGTTTTGGTTTCTATTTCCAAAAAACTCAAAACCAAAACCAGTTTAGTTTTTATTTTTTACAAAAGCAAATGGGTATTTGATTACCCAGTTTTTATTTTGAGTTTTTTTTTGGTGATGGTTGCGGTGGCGGTGGCCGGAATGGTGGCCGGCAGCCGGCAGCGAGCGATGACTGTGGCAAGGTGGGGGGTGGGGGTGGTGGTCTCAAAACAAAAATCAAAACTGGAAATCCAAAACTCCAAAATGAGAGTTTTGAAAACAAACCTGTTTTAAAAAATAATTTTCAAAACTGAAGAAAAAAAAATGAAAATTGTGTGTCAAATGCGTTTTTTTTTTCTTCAAATTACAAAACTGAAAACCAAATGGTTTTTAAACAGGACCTTAGTTTTGAAATTGTCATTGTAAATGGTAGAATTTTGGGATCTTTAAACATAGTTTTTTGTTTTTGCAAGCAACTAAATATATTAGAACTGATTCTAGTTATGTCTTTTGACTTATGTGTTCTTATCATCCAAAGTGACTGTTGGGCAATACTCAGATAACGAGCTTTTCTATAGAGTAAAATATCAATGTCATGTTGTCTCAAGCCATTTGGATCATGTGTTAACATGTTACTCAAGATCCAATAAATCACCCTGATCATCATAAAGCTATATCCAATTCCAAATAACAAAGAGATCTTCTAATGTGATTGATGTGCTTCAACAATAACTTGTTCAAGCTTGTGTTAGCAACAAATGATTGGGCAGCCTACCACAGCATGGACTTTAAGCCGCCATGACTTTAAAACAGACAACTTCAGTCCTAATACAGTACACGTATCAAGTTAACCTAGCGCCCTTCTTCACAAGTCATGAACAATATTACGACAAGAGACCAAACAAACTGAGCAGAAAAAAAAAAGACAAGAAAGCAGGCCCCATAGACAAGACCAGTAATTTTCTTGTACTCCTAGTGAGCAAAAGCTAAAGGCAATGCTATCATAAATGAGACGACCTGTTGTGTTAGTTCTAAGTTGGAAGAAGCATATTCAGCTTTGAATCTGTGCTCTTACAAATATTGCTTTGGAAACTCTTAAAATATTACATAGATGATCGGATTAGATAAGGGCGAGGCAATAACGAGTTACAGCATTATGGTGGTATCTTGCTAAACCATATATTGTGTTATACAGTTTTACAAAGGCTTTATAAATAGCTGCTGAGATCAATCAAATGTTTATAGCAATAGGAACTGAGCAACTGAGACAAGTTCCCTAGATCCTTCTTACTGCCTTCTTAAATTTTCATGTATTTAGGCAATGACATCGTAACATCAATCGAAATTTAAAGACATAAGAAGCATCACATATTTGTAATTTTCTCCCTTAGGATCATGTAGTGGAATGGATGGGATCCTAGTTCTCAATTCTGATACTGGCAGACAAGTTTAGCCTGCTAAGTCATCTACTCCTGTTGTGTCATAATCCCTAACTTCAATGCGAAGGAAAGCCAATTCGGGCAAAGTAAATGGGAACTTAAACTCCTCATTCCATGCTGGTATCCACTCATCCCCAATTGAGCACTTTTTCTTCTTCATCAAATCAGTAGGAACTCCAGTAATTGCAAACTGAGATTACATCATTTAGCATAGTTGGGGGTGGACTTTGATTTTGATCATAAAGGGGCATAATCTTTAGGTTACCCAGCCTACCATCGATGTATCTATGGGCAGTAGATTTTATGGTGGTTAAGGGTGGTAACAGAATATGAGGTTCTGGATGATGGTGTATTGGGTGGTCTGCGGCAGCCGTGGGTGGTGTGTAGCTGACGAAAGAGACTTCTGATTGGGCGACGTGGCAGTGGCTGATTCTATGATGTGGTCGTAGGAGAGAGGATCAACAGTGTGGTTGTGTATAGTGGCAGCGGTGGTTTGTAATGGGGAAGGTGGGTGGTCTAGCGGCAGTAATAGGTAGTTGGCGGCAGCGGTGGGTGGTGTTATCTCTGGCAGAGAAGGATGGCCGACGAAGGAGGCCAGCGATCGAGCGACGCGACAGTGGCTGATTCTTTGATATGGCTATAAGAGAGAGGGCCAACAGTGTGGCTATGTACAATGGCAGTGGTGGTTTGTAATGATGGGGTGGTGGGTGGTGTGGCGGCAGCGATGGGTGGTGTTGTCTCCGATTAAGAAGGATGGCCAGCAATTGGGCGAGGCGGCAGTGGCTGATCTCGCGGGAGGAAGAAAGCTTGGCAGTGGTGGGTTACTGCCTTGTGATGGTGGGGTTGGTGGGTGGCCGGTGATAGGGTTTGTCTGTGTTGGATCTGATGAAAGAAAGAGAAAGAATGACAGGGAGAGAGAAAAAAAGAGTTATAAGAAGCTGATCAGAACGACGTAGTTTTGGTCGCTAGACTTAGGCAAGTTGCCTAAGGCTAGCAATATCTCAGTTTTTTCCATATATAAATATGTGTGTGTGTGTATATATATATATATATAGGGAGCAGATCCACATCTACCGGTGGAGATTTCCACCACTCTGTCTAACCGCTACTCTTTGTAGCGGTTAGGCTTGCTCTCTCTCTCTCTCCCTCTCTATATATATATATATATATAAGCACATATGTGCTTAAATGGCTAATCTTTTCTTTCCTTAAAGTACCCATTTCTAATTGATATTTTCATAAAAGATTAAGGGTGAGTAAAGGTGTTTTTGACCTATAATATTTTTTTCCATTAAATACCACCCTTTCTAAATTAGAGTTTTATTTTAAAATGAGGGTGTTTTGGACTTCTCATAAGATATCAAGTATCTAACCGCTACTCTTTGTAGCGGTTAGGCTTGCTCTATATATATATATATATATATATATATATATATATATATATATATATATATATATATATATATATATATATATATATATATATATGGGAGCTGATCCGTTGAGAGCGCTAGCAAATTGGGGTATTTTGCAAGTGCGATCTGGCCGTCCATCCTGAAAGATGGACGGCCCAGATCGCGCCTTTTTCGAAAACTGTCAGTTGTCTGTGACATAGTGTCATGGACAGACTTTTTTACCTTTTTGCCCCTCCACCTCTGTCCGCTACACTGTATAGCGGACGGCATTCAAGTCCTGTCCTGACTCGTGACAGCAAAATCTGTTGAGTTGTCCGCTACATTATGTAGTGGACCACTATGATTCCGTATCCGCCCCCCTCTCTCTCTCTGCCTTTTTCCTTTTCTTTCTATCTTGTCTTTCCCTGTTGCTTTCAAGATCCCTGTGAAAATCTTTATTCAGAGCCTAAAAATTTCTCTCTGTCCTTCCAACTTCCCCTACCCCGCCATCGCCCCCCCCCCCCCACCCCCACCCTATCGTCGTCTCCATCCCGTCGCCGCCCGCACCCTCTAACCTGTTGTCACCCAGTTCTGTGCGACAGATCTGGAATGTGGTCATCACCCTCAATTGACCGCGCTTTGCAGTGTGATGAGAAGGAGACGGAGTTGCTGTTGAAGCACCCGGCCGGAGAATCAGGCTAAGGAACTTGACGCCGCCGAGCTACTGGAGCTACTGGAAATCGACGATGTCGTGGGTGCCGCGTGTCCGTTACTGCTACAAGTTACCAATGATCGACAACGATGCCGACGTCGGCGCAAATGAGAAGCAGAACTTCTTGGCTGAATCCACCGGCACCAGGTAATTCTCCGGCCTCAGGCCCAGATCTGAAGGCCCAGATCTGAAAATCCTTATCTGTAGCTTCAATCGCAACCATTGATCCAGATCTGAAGGCCCAAAAATTGCAACGTCAACAAAGCTCCTAGCCAAACTCATTGTTTAGGCCGAACGTCCTTGACAGGCCGAAGCTCCTACCCAAAAATTGCAACGTCAACGAAGCTTTAGCCAAAAATTGCAACGTCAACGAAGAACCCTGGAATAGTTTTGGAATGTGGAAATATAGTTGTTTGTATTTATCAAACGCAGAATTTATCAAATATAGTTGTTTGTATTTTAGATCAAAATATGTTGGGTTCTTGTTATGCTTTCAATTGTTTCTTTCGGTTCCAGTTCTAAAGATTGGTATGTGACTTTTACATTCTGAATCTCTCGAGCTAGAAATGGATTCTTCGATTAATTGTTGGATGATCTTTCCTTGTTTGGAGCGACATAGTGAGAAAGAAGGAACCACAGTGAAGTCACGGAGTTTGGGCCGAAGTGGGACTGGAGTTCCTTCTGAATTGCAATGATACGAACAAGGAAAGCAAACAACACCAAAAGGAAAGCAAACAACATAACAAAAATTCCCTTGGCTTGTCCGCCACATTATGTGGCGGACGGATCTATGCCTATAGAATACAAACCGTCCGCTACATTATGTAGCGGACGGACTTAAAAAAAGGACTGACGTGACAGGACCTGACAGGTGTCAGCCTAGGGGACGTCTGCGACACTGTATAATGGATACCTTTTTGTTGTCCCGTGTCAGGACTTCAATATCGTCCGGAATACAGTATAGCGGACGGTGCAGAGGGGCAAAAAGGTAAAAAAGGCCGTCCGCTATACTGTATTCCGGACGACTGACAGTATTCAAAAAAGGCGCGATCTGGGCCATCTATCTTTCAGGATGGACGGCCAGATCACGCTTGCAAAATATCCCATTTTGCCCGCGCTCTCAACAGATCAGCTCCCATATATAGCTTGCAAAATATCCCATTGTGCCCGCGCTCTCAACGGACCAGCTCCCTACATATATATATACGGGGGCTGATCCGTTGAGAGCACAGGCAAAATGGGATATTTTGCAAGCGCGATCTGGCCGTCCATCCTGAAAGATGGACGGCCCAGATCGCGCCTTTTTTGAATACTGTCAGTCGTCCGCGACACTATGTCGCGGACGGACTTTTTTACCTTTTTGCCCCTCCGCTACACTGTATCGCGGACGGTCCAAATCTTTTTTTTACGTTTTTTTTAAGTACGTCCGCTGCATAATGTAGCGGACGTTTTTTTGACAAAAATACCCTCCTTTTCCATCCGCTACATTATGTAGTTGACGAGTTGACAGACACTACTTTTTTTTTTCTCTTTCTATGTCCTTTCTCTCATTGTCCTTCTGACATCTCTCTCTCTCGTTTCTCTCACTGCCCTTTCTCTTTCTCTCCCCTCTCTCTCTTTCTCTCTCTCTCGTTTCTCTCACTATCCTTTCTCATTAGAGCTGTTACCTGTGCGGGCTTCTTCCCTGGAATTTGTTCTGTTGTGGTGAGTCATGAATTATAATTTTTATGTTTGTCATGTTCTGCTTTGTCTCGGTCGTGCACAGATGGGATAAAAGTTCTGGGAAACATTTGTTCTGTCCTTTCTCTCATGTTCTGCTTTGTCTCGGTAGTGCACAGATGGGATAAAAGTTCTGGGAAACATTTGTTATGTCCTTTCTCTCATGTTCTGCTTTGTCTTTGTGAATTTGGCTTTTTGGAAACATTTTTTCTTCAGATAATGTTTTTTGTTTGTATGGTTACCTAAATGATAAAAGTTTGCAGAAACAAAGTAAGAAAGAGAGGGTTAAACGGGCTCTAATGAGATACAGTGATGGGTTCGTGGGTAAGCAGCCATGGCTGCCGTGAGGAGGTGAGGGCGAGGGGATTGGTGCGCCTGTGTGTGAAAAAATAAGGAGAGGGGAGTAGCATCAGGTTGCTGCCTTGCGTGAGAGTGCATGTGTGCGTGTGTGAGGGAGAAATGAACAAAGGGAGAAGAAGAGCCACTGCCGTGAGGCAGTAGCACTGTTACTTGAATGCCTTTTCTTCGAGCCTGAATGCTCCGGCGCTGCTCTTCGACGTCTCTTCTTCGCGGCTGAACAAGATCCATGCTATGAAAATTTGTGCTACATCCAAAACCCATAAAAGAAATCATGGTGAGAGAAAAGAGAGAGAAAGGAGAGAGAAAGTGTCATAAATTGATGAGAGATAGAGAGAGAGGAAAGAGAGTGTGAGAAATTGACGAGAGAAATGAGAGAGAAAGAACCATGTCAGAATTTTAATGAGAGAAAGGACATAAAAAAATAGTGCCTGCCTACTCCTCCGCTACATAATGTAGCGGATGGAACAGGACTGTATTTTTGTCAAAAAATCGTCTGCTACATTATGTAGCAAACGAACTTAAAAAAAACGTAAAAAAAAGATTTGGACCGCCCGCGATACAGTGTAGCGGACGGGCGGAGGGGCAAAAAGGTAAAAAAGTCCGTCCGCGACATAGTGTCGCGGACGACTGACAGTATTCGAAAAAGGCGCGATCTGGGCCGTTCATCTTTCAGGATGGACAGCCAGATCGCGTTTGCAAGATCTCCTATTTTGTCCGTGCTCTCAACGGATCAGCTCCATATATATATATATATATATATATATATGTAAGCACGTATGAGCTTAAATGGCTAATCTTTTCTTTCCTTAAAGTACCCTTTTTCGAATTGATACTTTCATAAAAGATTAAGGGTGAATAAGTGTGTTTTTGACTTATAACATTTTTTTCCATTAAATACCACCCTTTCTAAATTAGAGTTTTATTTAAAAATGAGGGTGTTTTGGACTTCTCATAAGATATCAAGTATCTTTCCTTGAAATACCTTTATTGGGATATATGTTTTTGCTAGAGTTTGGGATTATTTTCACTTTTGATTAAAAACATTTATTTTCATTAAATACCTGTTTTTAATTAGTGTATTAAAAATTAAGGGTATTTTTTTTTAACTTTTCATATAATATCAAGTATGTTTCGTTAAATTATCTTTATTAGAATATATGTTTTCATTAGAGTAAAGGGATGTTTTGACTTAAACTACAATAGAGTTTGAAACCAATAAAACAACCCTAGAGGGGGGTGAATAGGGTTTTTGAAAATTAATGGGGAATTTAAACTAAGCACAATCATAAATCTCAATCAAACCAAGTAATACTTCAATGAAGATGCTAACCAAACAATCTCAAACAATTAAAGAGCAATAAGTAAAGAGATTGAGTTAGAGATACTTGACAAGGAGATTTAAATGGTTCGGCTTGAACTATCCTCAAGTCTACATCCACCTCTTCAAGGAAGTCCCTTGCAAGAGCACTAGAATCCACTAGTAACAATCTTCTTCCGGGTCAAGATCAAAACCCTTACAACACTTGGTGATATCCCCACACCAAGCACAAGCCTTGAATCCACAAAGCTCACCCAAGACTTAACAAACCCAAGCCTTGATCACAATCCTTTTACAAAGATCAAATGTGTACAAAGAAACCCTCTTGAAAGGAAATGAGTACAAATGAAGCTCTAGTGCAATAGAGAGATGAGAGAATTGATGACTTGAAGGATGCTCACTCTCAATCAAAGAATTGCTCACAAAGATGCTCTCTTTAATGATGTAAAATCATGAAGATGAAGAGATATAAGTTTAATCTATGAGCCTTGATGTTTCTCTAATGAATGGAGGCTTAGAATGTGGTTTCCATAGTGTATGATGAAGCCCCAAATCATTTATATGGAGAAGAGATCAAATATAGCCGTTATAGGCATAAAGTGAGCAAAACTGCCAATGTAGTCGACTGGATTCCCAATGCAGTCGACTGGATTCCCTTAAAAATAGTCGTTGGAGTCTTGTCCTCAAAAATAGCCATTGGAGCTGAATTTTGACCAATGAAGTCGACTGGATTCAAATACAGTCGACTGGATTCAAATACAGTCGACTGTATTATCCTACTGCCTATCAGCTACCTCACGGAACCCCCTTTCTTATTTTGGACATAACTTTCTCTAGAAAAATCGGATTGAGATGCCGTTTTTTACGTTGGAAAGATAATGAAAAGTTTTATCAAGATATGAAAATATTAGCACCAAAATAGTTTTTGAGAAAATCTGAGTGAGCTCCAAAGTTCACTCATTTTCAAGAACCACACTTGTGTGAAAGGTTATGAACTCACATGCAATGCACAAGGTGTCCTAAGGTCTTTTTAGGTCATAGTCATCAATCCAAGCATCAAACCAAGACTAGTTACATAATAGGAAAGATCAATTATAATCGATAGTAACTTAGCCGATGCATTCTTTGTTACTCTTCGACATTGAACTTGCTGAAGCTTCTATAACATGTCCACTATAGCTTTAAGCTTCTTTGACTTTTAATTCATCTATCCAATTTCTCAAATGTGTTTTTATGAGTGTGCATGTATATACCTACAAAGAATCCACTTAAAGCACACATTAGAACATAATCAATGTGTAGTTATCATCAAAACAAAAGGTAAGCCTAGGTTATCCAACCATAGGGCTAACAGAGTTATTACATCTTCTCCGTCATATTCGATTAAAAAAGACAACTTGTAGAGAAACATAGTTTCTAAGCTAAATTTAATATTTTGTCAGAAATTCAATCATTTATAATTTTGTATTTCATATGTCTATGTTGATGTATATGCTACATATTTGAATTATTCTGCATGTATATAGATTTCAATACAAACATATTAGTACATTGAAACTGTCATAAACCTGAAGTTTGATTCTAGATATTTAATACGGACATATTGATATAAGGAAGATATTATAAAACTAGAGTTTTTTAGGATTTTCTAAATACATATGTAATCTTGGCTGGGGCTAAATGGTTAATTTTTTTTTATCTTTCTCCTTAAGATGCCCCTTTTAAACTGAAATCTTCACTTGAAACTTTTTTTCCCATCAAATACTCATTTTGAATTAGAATATTGTGAAAAAATAAGAGTGTATTTGGTTTCTCTTAGGACATCAAGCATCTTTCCTTAAAATATCCTTATAGGAATATATGTTGTATTTAGAGTTAAGGGTTCTTTTGTCTTTTAGTAAAAAAAAGCTTACTTACGAAAACCTATAAAACTACCTTTGAACTCCTGCGTGTTTTTTGATTACCAAAAAAATTTCTATCAAAACCTACTGCTTTCGTTCACATTAAAGCTAAACTACCTCAAGTTACTACATCTTCTTTATCAATTTCGATTAATGAAAACAACTTGCAGATGACAATGTTTTCTAAAGCCTTCAAAAATATAAACATAATCTACTTCAACTAAATTGTATATTTTATCAGAAACTTAATCCTTTTAAAATGTTGTATTTTAGATTTGTATGTTGATGTGTATGCTACAAATTTTAATTATTATGCATGTATATATATTTCAATGTAAATATTTACGTTCATTTAAACTATCATAAAACTAAAGTTTAATTCTAGATTTCAATCACAGACATATTGGTGTAAGAAAACTATAATAAAACTGGAGTTTCTTTAGAAAAATTTAAATGCATAAGAATTGATTTTATCATATACTTTTGTTCCTAATTATAATTTGAGTTCGTGGCAAGTACATAATCCTATATTCGTATTAGAATTATTGGAGTACCCTTATTTCAGGACAACATATCATTCATATGGTTATTGTTTTTCTATGATGCATTGTACCGCGAGGTATCATATATTTACATGATAACATGTTTTATATGGCTATTGTCTTCACATATTTTACTCTTATAAAGTGATAGGATTAGATGAAACCCAATTAATAAAGACTGCAATTTATTTCGACTCAAATGATCAATAAATACTCTCAAGTTTTTATATGCAAGGGATTAAATAACTAATTTTTTTTTCTGAAAATATTCTTTTTCAGTTAAAAAGTTCTCTAAATATTTTGACTTTTTAGAAGGTGAGGCTAAATTACAACTGTTTTGGCTAACTTTAAACATTTTGACGCTAAAGAGGTTCCTTAAAATATGTTATTGGTTTGGAGTAGTTAAATGGTTTACTAAACTTAAGTGTATTTTAAATTTTAAGAAGGTGAGCCTAAATTACAATATTTTTGGTTAATCATAATCAATTTTTTGTTAAAGAGGTTAAAAGTTCACTAATGTATCTTTAAGTGACAAAAATATGGGAATATATCTAGCTCAATCGTATTAATATGATGCTAAGTCTCTGTTCACCTTTAAATAAAATCATATCAAAATATAACCTTAAAACTTATCAATGTCAAAATCGATAAAATGAGCACCTTAATTGTCCCTACTTCTTAGAGAACCGTTCCTAAGTCCAGGTATTATCATATTTTTTTTCTTCTATAAATTAAGGTGCACCAGCTATTGCCTCTATTAACTTTTGCATAAAACTGCAAATTTAAATTTATTGACATATGACAAAGTCAGAATATCTACAAGTTCGACTAGGCCTTCTTTTTTCAACTTTTATGATAAATTATGTGTTAATTTGTGTTTGGTAAAACAATGGATTTTTATAATTTTGGGAATCATGTCCCCGAGGTTAGGGTGAAATTACGGTCAATGATATTAAATTTTAAAAGGTAAAGCCGTATTAATCTGTTAAAAAAAAATTTCTTATGTCGATACGTACTTTTTAAATGTTGATACTCCCTTCATTTTTGTATCTACAAGGTATATACAATATAAAAATCTACAAATCCTAATTTTCCAAATTAGGATTTTTAACCCAAATTCTCCCCCCCCCCCCCCTACCCCATCACCGCACCTTCCTCGGCAAGCAATCAACGTGAAAGTCGGCAAACTGGCTCAGCCTCACTAGCCACATCATCCCAGCACTGGCGAATGCCAGTGGTGGAAGGCTGCTCTGGTGGTAGTTAATGGCGGCAACTGCCGTGGTGTTATGTAATAGTTTGACGCAAACAAAAAATTTTATACATCTTCTAAATTTTAAACCCCAAATTTAAATTTTCATTTCTGTTCATTTGGTTTGTTGAATTATGATGGTTTGTTGCAAGTGAGTAGAATGAGAAAGTTTGACAATCGACTAGAGTGATAAGGTTGAGGAAAGGTGAAAAAGGTAAAGAACCCAATGATGGTGGGATGTGATTGTGGGCTGGTTGGCAAGGTGGGGGTAGGTGGATGGGGGGCATGTGTATGGGTGTGGGTACGTGTGTATATTGTCTATATCTGTGTGTGTGTGTGCGCGCGCGCGCGCATAGTGTCTATGTGTGTATGGATAGGTGCCATGTGTGTAGATGCATGTATATGTTTTCTTTGTGTGTGATGGAGCTCAAGAAGTCTAAATGGATGATGGTGGTGGTAGTGGTGGGGCTGTATGGGTGAGATGAAGGGATGAGGAATGACATTTGAAAAATTACATTCCTAAGTGATGGGCATTTTGATCTTTACATGCTTTTAGTATTTTCGTTCGGTCAACGGATATAAGTGTTATTTGTTCCAATTAATGGGCATACTTGTAATTTTATCCTAACCTCAAGGTCATGGATGTAATTAACCCTATACTTTTCTTAACTCTCAAAACCTTATGCCATAGGTAATATGTTTTTTTTCTTTTTATTTCAATGATACAGGTCTTTATTTAATGAATGATTTGGGTCACAAATTATTCTTGATGAACTTTTGTTGAATTTGTATCTATATTTAAACTGTAATGCGTATATATAAATATAGGATGAAAAACGTAGGTTTGTGAACATTATTGAAGTTACTTAGTTCATTACCACTATCTGATATCAACTTCACACATACATTTTGTAGTATGGATTTCAAAAGGACACACACAGACACACATGTATATATACTTTTTGATGAGTAGGTAAAGTCTATGTTAAAAATAAAAATCTTAGGGTAAATATATGTTAAATTACATCTACAACTACATTAATAGCCTTATTTTACTACTACGATGAACAAGGTCATGCTAGATAAATATAAAAGAGAGCTTTAGAGTACACTATCAAGAGAAACTTAGACTACATAATAGATTTTTTAATTGAAATGTAAAAAAAGAAAGTATAATTAAGATTTAGCGTCGTTTTAGACAAATTGTACTCAAACGTTGGAACTTTAAAATAGAAAAAGTTGAAAAAAGACTTGCTTTATACTTTAATCTTAAAATAAGATATACATGAAACTTATACTCCCTTCGTTTCAAATTATTTGATCATATTTGACACACGTTTATTTAAGATATAAGTCTTATTTTATGAGTTTTTCATTCTATCCTAAGAGAGAGAAGGGCAGGACGAAATTGATTCAGTAGAGAAAATTGGTGAACGGCTAAATGTGGAGAGAGAAGTAGAATAAAAAAAAATGTCTACAAAGGGTACGCATGTAAAAAGAGCTACAAAATCTTCTTTAATTTGAAAACGGATCAATTTTTTAGGACAGTCCAAAAAAAAATTTATCAATTTTTTTTTTAGATTAAGAGAGTTATAAATAGATCATTAACAAAGGCAAATAAGCTGCAGAGGATATTTTGATCCTCAATAATCATCGCTACAAGAAATGGCTATAACTTGGTAGAAAGAAACACGATAGGTAATGAATGATACTGAAAATCATAAGTGATGATATTTTGTTGCTTAAGCAGTTCAGTTTCTATGTGTCCAGATAGATCTCTTGAGCTTGATTGATTCTTGGTTTTAAAGATGCAACATTTAAGCTCCTAACCCAATTAAAGATTCTTTAATTTGAAAACTGATCAATTTTTTAAGACAGTCCAAAAAACAAAATTATCAATATTTGTTTTTAGACTAAGAGAGTTATAAATAGATCATTAACAAAGGAAAATAAACTGCAAGGGATATTTTGACCCTCAATAATCATCGCTACAAGAAATGGCTATAACTGGGTAGAAAGAAACATGATAGGTAATGAATGATACTGAAAATCATAAGTGATGATATTTTGTTACTTAAACAGTTCAGTTTCTATATGTGTCCTGATAGATCTCTTGAGCTTGATTGATTCTTGGTTTTAAAGATACAACATTTAAGTTCCTAACCAATTTCATCTTACAAACGTTGTTATATATTTATTAATAATAACTTTTTCATGTTAGGCACTTTATTTTCAACAATCCTTTTCAGGTTGATTATTGAACTTTTGTAATATAACTTAATTATAATTCAGATTTCTTCCCAATTTCACTTTCTAGACATATATATGCCATCAAAACATAATGCATGACAATAGACAACTCCAATATAAACACTTGATATTAATTATCTCTAAAAACTTTCTTCACTTTTATCGATGTACAGTTAAACTTGTAGTGTTTTGTGAGAGTTAGATATTTGTGGAAGGTGTTTGAGACTAATTGTAAGGTCAGTGTGGTTAACAAGATATAATATGGAACAGTTAGAATTATGTTTAGTGGCAACTTAATGTGACGAAAGAATTAAGTATGATAAATAGTGAAAAATATTTGTAATAATTGGTGTGAAAAATTCGGGTTTGAAAGTAAGACCATGTTCCAGGTAATGAACTTTTCATATTTTGAGTATTTGATTAGCAGTTAACAACTGATTTGTTATTATCGTTTAATTATAATAGTCGTATTGATTAAAATTTAATTATTTTTTAACCAAAATTTATAATATTCTTATTTTAAGTTACTATATAACGTGCAAAGCACGTGATCCTTACTAGTGTGTATATATATATATATATATATATATATATATATATATATATATATATATATATATTACTCCCAGAACTCCTAAGGTTTACCATAACTACAGTCATGACCTACTAACTATTTTTATTACACTTAACTACACTTTTTTTTCTTTTTCAGTTGACAAAGTTAATAGAAGATAAGAAAAGACGATAATATCCCTCATAAGAAAATAAATTTACATAATTCCCACTGCCAATATCTAACCAGTCCATCGCCTCTACACCAGCCAGATCACACCACAACAACCATTGCCCTTCCATCACTATGAAAAACAAAGTCAATGCCGCAGATCTACACCACTGCCTAAAACAAACTGACCACTGTCGATTTTTACCACAACCACCATGATATGGGTGGTTGTCTTCAGATTGACACCAAAAACTCATATCTAAACAGGTAGGTATGGTCGTTATGGGTAGAGTTTTCATCGGGGGAGTAATCTTGGTCAACGATAGCGGTGGGTAGTAGTGGATAATGTCAGCAGTGTTTAGCGAGACGACGGTGGTACCAACGGCAGCTTGACTTAACATTGGTGCTTGGTGGAGAGAGAAAACTGGTGATCCAGGATTTGGATCTGGGTAGATCACGATGGGTGGGGGAATAGTGGTGTGACCACAGCTTGACTCAAAGGTGGCGCTTGCTGGATAGAGGGATCGGTATGGTGATGACTTTACTCAAGAGTGGTGCATGTTGGATAGTTGTAGTGGTGGTGGGTGGGGGATAGATGGTGTTACAGTGATGATGAGGAAGGAGGGGGGAGGGAGGGAGAGAGAGAGGGGGGGGAGGGGGGAGAAGGAGAAATGAGAGGAGAGGATAGATATAGTGGTGGTGGGTGGGGGTCAGAGGGTCGGGGGTTGAATCACCACAAGGTGGTGGCTGGGTATTGGCCTGTAAGGAAGAAGAGAAGACCTAAAGGACATTTTGGGTATGTCATATAAATATATGGTGTCCTAGATTTTTTTGACATTTCCCCAACATAAGTGTGTGCTATGTGAAACAATGACAAAGGCACAGGGAGCAGAGTGTAATAAAAATAATTAATAGGCACTAAGTGTAATTATAGTAAACCTCAGTAGTTCTGGGTGTAATTTTCCCTACACATACATACATATATGTAAAATCTATATATATATATATATATATATATATATATATATATATATATATATATATATAGTAGTTCTGGGTGTAATTTTCCCTACACATACATACATATGTAAAATCTATATATATATGTGTGTGTGTGTGTGTGTGTGTGTGTGTGTGTGTGTGTGTGAAGTTTACATTTAAACAAAATAGATCTAACTCGTTCATCCGGGATTGATGAACGGCCAGATGGCGCTATGCACGTGCGTGTATGACTCTACACACACACTATATATATATATATATATATATATATATATATTTGTTTGGGGGGGGGGGGGGGGAGCTAATTCACAACGCGCACTTTTCATCCACGATTATGGACTGTCCTGACCTTCTCTTTTGACTTTTTTTAAGTCCTCCCATCCATGTGCTGATTTACTTTGTTGCCCCTCTGTTTACAATAAATCAAAATCTTCTTCCCTCGTTTTGTAGCAAACGGTGATATCGTGAAAAGTTCTACCAAAAAACACATTACAATTTATCGAATCGACCATCTTCCAAATTCTCACCATTCATCATCCAAAGAGGTTTGTGTCCAACATTACTCAAAACCATCGTGATAAACCTCCACCATCCTAATTGCTCACTACCAACAACCCCCATTTGACCCACCGCTGCACACTGCATAGTTAATGAATACAGCTTCTTAGATGGAACCACTACGAACAATAAAATAACATCAACACTTTTTTTATATATTGAATTTTAGGTTAATGCCCCTTGAAGCCTTTCAACCTCTCAACCTCTCTCTCTCTCTCGTGCGCCTGATCTAGATCTTCATCAACCACCCAAACACCACCACTTAAAGCCCCGCTCCCCCTGACCACCTAAAGATCCCGATGCTGTCGCCATTTAAATCCATGATTGGATCCCTTGGATTAGCTTAAGGGTTCAAATCGAGGTCAACATACCAAAAAAAAAAGGAAAAAAAGAAAAAAGCAAGAAATATAGAACTGGGTGCAATTAGATTGCTACATGATATGTGAGTGTTTGTGCGTGTCAGCGTGTGAGTGTGACGGGGAGTGTGTGGTGGGCAATGGGGTGGCGCTCTGGGGGTGGGGGTAGTTGACTGGACAAGAGGTGAAGGAGGGACAAAGTTGTCATTTTAAAAAGATCCTTTAGCACGCTTGTTTTTCACGCGTAGTTAACTTGG
Source organism: Escallonia rubra (assembly GCA_033065855.1). NCBI lineage: Eukaryota > Viridiplantae > Streptophyta > Magnoliopsida > Escalloniales > Escalloniaceae > Escallonia > Escallonia rubra. Next base: position 3,989 of record JAVXUO010000344.1, on the reverse strand, counting down.
ATGGATTTCGTCTTCTAAGGAATGGTATTATCTTAACTATGAGGGTTTTGGTACACCATTTGTAAGTAAAGAGAGTAAAATCGCACCCAAGCTATAGTAAAAGAGTCATTACTACTTTTCCCTGAAAAGATAGATCAAGAGAAAGAGGTAATGTTGTAAACAGCACAATAATAAAGTGGCTTGTTTAAAAATGAGAAGAAGAAACACCGATATATTGGACATTTAGAGATCGCATCTAACTGGCCAGATCAGCGCTTTAAGTTGCCGACGCTTCTTGTGTGTGTGTGTGTGTTTTGAAACAAGAAATACATAATTCGTATCAAAGCAAACACATTGTCGATCATGTATGTATCATTAGACCATGCTATATAATGAAGAGGAACAGGAAATAACTACCCAGCCGAGACATAAATCTCTAGAAGAAGAAGAAAAAAACTAAGCTTGTTACTCATGGCAAAATTAGAATGAAAATGGCCACCAGAGTCTAAATTTCATTCATTAGTACAGAAGGAACTTCCGCCTTGCTACTCGAACTTCTCAGCGTTCACTCTCCGTGAAAACAAAAGCTCACAATAGCGAGGAACCAAGCTAACTGTGCCAAGAAAACACAAATTAGTTAGTCTTAAGAGATGCAATTCTAATTCAGGCTATCAACTTCAACAACGATCTCATGTATATTTACAATGTTTGTCGAGCTCATTGTTAGTTAAAGTTTGACATATGAAGCAAAAACAAGAGTAAATGAACTCTCATCACGTGTAAATTTATTTAGGGTGCGTATGTGGTATAATGCTGGTATGAGTTGTGCCCTATATTACATGGACTCCTGACACTCAAAGTGGCCGATGCCCTCATATCGTTATTGCTATAAGATAATAGAGACTGTCGAGGCGCTCTGCATCTCTGCTGCTCCGGTACCAGTCACGACTTAAATTGTGGCTATCACAGAATGTTGAATAGAATTTCCTTTCCCTGTCCAACTTGAGGACTTTTTCATTCAACTCTAAAACATGTGAAACTAACACTAAATCATCCATAGACCATAGACCTTTGTTGCAGGAAACACCCTGATACGGTAATGTTTCTCTACAAGAAAGGCGCTATGGGAGCTCCGTGGGATCCGAGTCCTAAGATAACACGAAAACTCGATCCTATCTGCTGGATGAAAACGCATGGAACCAAACAGCGCTTTTGACGTTTACCAGTCCGGTAGAAGGAACCAACCTACGTTCTGTTTGCCTCTCCCTCTCTTTCAAATATGGCCCCATGTAAATCTAGTTTTTCAACTTTTAGTCCCGTGTGCAAACCTATTCAGCAGCAGATTCAGCAACTATAAAAACACTAAAGCTCCCCTCCTTCCCCTCACGCTCCCTTGGATTAAAATTTCTTCCCCCGCAAATACTGCTATGTACAAGTAGCCTTGTAAAGACCTCCCTAAACTTTCACTTGAATTATTAAGAAAAATCTAAAAAACTCATCTCAATCATATACTAAGGAACTCTTCCCACTAAAGTGGACCGTGCCTGCTACCAGAATAAACTTATAAAAAGATGTGGACTACGCCGGATCAGCAATTGCAGAAAAGATACTTTTTGCACCGCATCAAAGGTGCCTAGTGCAAGGATTTGGTTCTTTTTCCTGGCAGGAGAGGGGAGGGGCGGGGGTGGGGTGGGGTTGGTTGGGTTGGTAAACAAAATATTATTAACGATGGTTGAAAACCATAAAGGAACATAGTGCTATGATAGTTTCACCTTCTCATCTTTTAGCTAACGAACAAACACATTTACCATGACAAAGTACTGTTTTTCTCTACTATCCTCTCTGATTTATTTCTGCCTATTGAGGGCCGGCCAAGTGCACGACGCTCCTGCAGCTGCAGGGTCTGGGAAAGGCTAATTTAAGTAGCCCTTCCTCGTTTCAAGCCCGTGACCGCTAGGTCACAGCGGAACAAACTTATTACCTCAAAAAGAACAAAGCAAGGATCTAGATTCGATAGCAAGCACATTCAGAAACAGTAGAACTGAAGGACATTAACACGAGACTAAAAAGAGCAACTGTTCTTAATTCGAGTTCACAACATTTCTACAAGAAAATATCTAACAAAAACACAAACATAGCTCAGATACGGCAAAGTCAACGGATCTGGACTGCAAAGGCAGCGATGGAGAAGGCATCCAGGAAAATTGGTAATGGTGGTGAGGAGAGGGCCTTCAAGGAGGCTAGAATTAGGATTATGACTTGGGGGCGATTTCCTGTGTGATGATGGAGGTGGACCTGCAGATGTGTTTGGCGTTTTTTATGATACAAACATGCAAATTGAGGGGGTCAGACAGAAAACGCTGCAAACTCTAAAGCAAACAAGTTAGAAGGGCAAAATTGGTATACCTCCCCTCTCAGGGTCGGTTGGGCCTGAAGTCAAAAAAAATAAGGGATCTCAGCTGTCCAAGTGATGATGTGCACGGTTAAATCTAAGCCGGAAAAATAAGGACTTCCCAGCACTAGCTGTGGTTCAGCTTCCATATACGAGCAAGCCTCAATGAGAATATAAAGGCTGTAATTGTTCGAACAAATGGCATGGTCAACAAGCGTGTCGAATTCTACACACGTATTACCATCGCAAAAACAATCTTCAGAGATTGTTCACACCATAAACTTTAGGATTAATTACATCTACGTCCCTTTAGGGTTAGGGTGTAATCACAGGGAAGTCCATAAGTTAGGGAAAACATCATTGAGATCCTTTGACCAGACAGAATGCTCGAACGACATATCGGTTGGAAATAATGACCTAACTGCCCTTATGACTCCCATCAAACCACTTAAACGTCTAATTACAGTCCTTTGAACTTAGTCATGAACACTTCATGAATGCCAAAATGACCGACGGATCTGTAGGAATCTTCATCTTCAACTCCTCAATTCATTAAAACAAACCTCACAGCCCAGTAGGTGTGGTAGGTAGTGTTGGAAAATGTTGTATTTTTAGTGTCTTTCTCCTGAATCTAGATTTTGCATGTGCAATTTCAGCCGCCGCAGACATCTACATCATGGCGGCGCAATGCTTCTGTGACAGCGATGTTAGGTATGGGTATGGAAGAGAGAGAGCTTGACTGAATCTGTTACACCAACGCCACTTTACTGCCAGATGCGCCCACCCAAACCTTCTAACTGCCATGGGAATCGCCGATGATCATCCTCAGAATTTCTCTCCTTCCCTAAAGCCATCTACTAAGAGGTGGCAATAGTGGCATGGACTCAATCGAATGGCCAACCACTTGCAATTTTCGTAGGCGATGAAATCTATATCCTGAACCTGAATCGGTCTCATGCCAATGTGAAGAGAATTTTTCACGCCCGGCAAATGGAGAAGGAAAGAAGGCTTACATAAGATCAACCCTACTAAGAACCTACAGTTCAGATGTTTTTTTCCTCTCTTCCAAGTGAAGGGTTAATTTGTAGCGCGTGAAGTTGCACGTGTTTCCTCCAAAACTAATGAGTTGCTCCCAAATTTGTCCAAATTAACGCTAGATTTGACTTTCCAAAATTGCCCACAAGCTTTTAATTCGAATTTATTGGATGGAAGGAGTAACGGTGCTAAGTATGCCATATGAGGAGAGGGGATTTGGATATCTAACTTTCAGGGGCGTGGTTTTGCTAACATGCCAGATGTGGGAGGCTATTTTTGCAGTAAATCCTACCTTGGAGGAACGAATTCTTATATTTTGAATTTGCCCATTAATGCAGTTTTGCACTTATAAATTGGTTGTATTGTTCTTAAGAATGAAGGTGGTGAACGTGATAGCGGGTAGTTGTTAATCCCGTAGTGATGCCGCCACTCAAGGAGTGACACAGACGGGCAATTTTGTCAATTCAAATATTGACAAAATTGTTGCTTTGCAAAAGCCACTCTTGCTTTGGCAATAGTGCTTGCCTTGCAAGAAGGTGGCAACTGCGAGATTTAGAGGAGAATTTCAGGAGAAAGGTATTGC